>JAADXN010000623.1:0-18661 GCA_023337875.1 Pythium apleroticum | reverse complement strand
TTGGGTCTGCTCCAGAAAGTGCAACACCACACAGCTCGGACGGTTGCTCGTGCCTCTTGGCGCGGAGATCTCCCCGTGCGGCAGCGCAGCTCTGCTGGTATTGCGGCTGCTTTCCTAGTTCCTAGTGTGTGTTCGAGCGGACTGGCGTTCAAGCAACCTTGACATGTCAAAGAAAGTACGACCATAGGGCGACCCAGCAACCCTTGGCGGCGCCTTGAATTGGCTATGGGGTGCTGGAAAACTATGTGTAAGCTACAGAGAACCGGAAACCTTTCCAAAAAATACCGAGCTTCTGCAATCTAACGCCCAGCGAGAAGATATGAGACTGATCGAAACAGACTTCATTGTCAAGAGCGAGGGCCAACAAGAATGGCTAGTCGAGCGGAAGCGAAGGGAAGCCCCGACGACACAAGAACCGCGAACGCCAGCGAGCACGACGAAGCGTTTCGCAGCTCAGTCCTAGTTAGCGCTGCGCACCGTCAACATATCCTCGCTGTGACAGCAGACACATTGCTGCGAGCTCGAGAGACAGATTTGGTGCAGCTCAAGACGCTGGTCGATCAGCTGGGCGTCGCGGTGTCGCGCCTCAATGATGTTCGTGCCACGATAGAGTCTGTCAACCATCTTCACGCCGTCCTCGAGGCCAAACTTAACGCAGAGATCAGTATCACGAGCGATTCCCGACGAGTTTGTCCTCAGACAACCCAAACCAACACAAACGAGCCCCCGCCATTCTCGAAATGCTTCGGAAACATGATCGAAATGCTCCTAAAATAGTTTGATGAAATGCGCATGTATTCCACTTTAGCCTGGCATTCCTGGTCTTCACATCTTCCTGTCACGACAGTTTTTGGCCCCACACTTGCAGAGGAACCAGAGGTTCTTTCCATAGTCGACCGTAACCTCCTGGCCCGCGTTGATGTCTGCCGTGGACTCCCCAATTTGCAACGGCAGACGCAGGTGTAACCGACAGAGAGACCGGAGGGGGAGCCAGCGCGGCAACTCTGGCACGTGACGCAAGGCGCGCGTCAAGCGAACGCAGCAGGACCAACAAGGAAAGGAACAGGAGGCACGGGAAGACCAAGAACAAGAGACGACAAGAAGGCCATCAATATAACAAGAGGCAGAACACCACGAGCATTAAGCAGGCCAAGAAGCCACGACGATCAGCAGGAGAGCCCAAAGAAGCGAACAAAGACCCACGAAACGACGCGACTGGTGGCAAGGTGCTGGAACCGACGAGTAACTGGTGTGGAGGATCCGCCGCCACGAGGAACAAAGAAACAAACTAACTCTGCGAAGTGGAGAACGGAAAAGAGAGCGATAGGATGCCTAAGTCCCCAAGAACGAAAGAGCGCCCAGAGCAATTCAAGCTGGCGTCACCAGCACGAATGAAGGCAGGAAAACTCATCAGGAAGGCGGAAGGCAGTGACAGTGAGGATACGGTGGCAGCGACCATTGTGGGCACGGCAATTTGGACGCAGGTCGAGGATGACGAAGAGAAAGAGGACGACGTGGTGGGTGACCAGCTCACCAGTGCTCAACCAGTTGCGCTCGAGGTGGACACGACCGCAGAGAGGGGTGAGGACGACGCCATGGAGGGGAGTGAGGAAGTGGAGACGACGGACGCTGCATTGGGAGAAGAGCGCACCGAACAGGGATCTGCGACCGATAGGCTTGGGGGCGCAGTTGCAAGTGAGGTGACCAGAGACGCCACAACGGTGATCACCACGCCTACGCAGGAGAACCAATCTGGCGTACAGGGCAGCATCGCGACGGCTGCGGAGACCGACGAGTACGAAGATGAAGGAAAGCTGGAGCGGGAACACACGGACGCCGAGTGGCGTGCGCTAGAAGCGCGTCTCGCGACCACCGACATGATGGTCACCTTCTCGCTCGACACCCCATCGGTCTGCGTTCCAGGAAAGGGCTACGTAGACATCGCGGATCTAGCTGGCAGTATTCTCAAGGTACTCGGCGGCAAGGGCGTGAGATTCGGATGCGAAGGTTTGACGGCAATCGGTGGTGCGGACCCAGTACTGATTGGCCGGCCAACAAGGCTGGACAGGCAACTGTGGACAACAATGCGCCGCGGATACGTGAAGGTTCTGGGGGTTCTAGTCTGGATGCAACCGGCATTCACGGGGAAGAACAACTCCAACTTGGACCTCACAGAGCTGGAATACAGCAACGCGAACTACGTCTCGGTCGACGATTTGTATGCCGTCCTCGCGAGTTGGGGCGCCGTCGATGCACTGGTTGTGTCTCACGGCGGCAAGAGCGTTCGGCACCGGAAGTGGCCAGCGGTGGAATGCGTCACGACGGCCTGGAGACTGCCGCAATCGGGCGAGATGCAATACAGCTTCAGGCTGTTCTTCGACTGCACGGATACGGCTAACAAGGTATATGCGGCGTATCTGGCGGCAGGTCGTGACGACACTGCGTCCGTCAGACACGCAGGCACGATAAAGCTCAAACCAGTGCGCAACGCCGATTGGGATCCTACGCGCCGCAAGATGTACCGGCCAACGGACGCAGATGAACGGCAGCATATAAGCAAGCGTCTGCATCTCTTCGGCATCACCCCAGAACTCACCGTTAGAACCATCGAGTCCAAACTGCATGCCATGGGCTACGCGGGGGTGACGCTAGCAACTCAGAAGGGGCGCAAGTCGGGTACTCTAATGTTCCGCTCCGAGGCGGATGCCGAGCGCATGATGATGGCGTATGGTCGCGACAAGTACAGCAGACTGTACATCGGCAACGTCAAACTATCTGTCAACACGCCAGCCCCAGACGGGAGCTTCCGGTGCTTCATGTGTAACCAAGGGGGTCACTTCACGAGGGAGTGTAAGCGGAATGAGGCCACGCAGAAACAGCCGCGGCATGGAAGAGCGAGTGAGTACTGGCAACGTATCACGGAAACGAACCAATCGTGGGACGCGGCCACAGCGCCAGGATGGCTTGTGCCGGGCATGCAGCAGAGTGGAACGCAGGAGCTGCAAGTCAACAGGAGCATGAGTGGACAGGCGACCACCGAACAAATGATGAAGCACTTGATTGCAGAGCAGGTCAAGGAACAAACCCAGGCTATGGCAGCGACAATCCGCCAGGAAGCTGAACGCACTACCAAGGCACTCCACGCACGAATCACGGCACAAGACTCGGCCATCCGCGAGATACAGGATCATCAGGCTACAGAGACTGGCAAGACGGACCGTATCGAGCAAATGCTCACGGCGCTGACTCATCAAATGTCAGCACTGGCCCAACACGTGATCTCAGCGAATTTTCGTGGGGGGGAGCCCAGACAGCGGCTCGGCTCCTCAGTAAGAAAAATCCGCTACCCACGCACGCTGCGCATCCTCACCGTGCTCATCCTGACAGCAAGCTTTCTGGCGCTGTGCACGGCGTCTGCAGCACCGATCCTCGGGGCTGTGGTACCAAGAGAAGGCGCAAACGGAGGAGCTGTGGCTGTGCGATCTTGGTCATCATCGGACGATTCTGCGAACTCTGAAGTCGAGGACCGAGACCTTCTCCAAGCCGTACGAGACGACCCAATGCAAACGCAACGCCAACGGCGGCAAAAGCGCAGAACGTGGCGACCAGCCGCGGAGAGAGGGCCGGTTGTGACAGACGATGGACCAAGAGCAGTGTTGGACGAGATTCTCCGGCGAGAACATTTCGTGGAGCAATATATCGGAGACGACGGAGCCACCCCTGGCGCGGACAACATTCGGATCGCGACAGCGAATATTAATGGAGGCATCTGGAGAAAGCTGCACGAGAGAATCAAGACATGGTTTGTTGCCAACAGTGTTGACTTTCTGGCAATCTCGGACGCTGGACTGGGAGACAGCGGTACTCACGTCGTGTGGAACCGATCGACATCTGGCGGTCACGCCTCCGGTCTCCTCCTCATTGGCAACCGACGGGCGGCTATCCTCATGGACGCAGAACGGTGGGAGTCGCGATGGAAACGGGACGCGACCCGGATGTCTCCATCGGGGCGTTCGGTGAGTATCACGCTTCGACTTGGAGGGCTCACGGAGCTCGTAGTCCTGTCTACGTACTGCATCGACACGCCATCGCGCAACAGAGATGAAACGGCAATGGAACGACGGTGGATCGCACAGTCGGTACAGGATGCTAGACGAGCCAATCGGATTGTTCTGGTGGCAGGCGACTTCAACTGTTACGGTGATGAGCACCTTGATCGTCAAGGCCCAGAAAGAAGTCTAGCCGCACAGCGAGAAAGCGCTCGATTCCGTGATTGGATCGCCGACACACAGCTTCTGTCGACGTTCCGTGTTCGCCATCCAGACACCAGCCGGTTCACGTACCACAATGGATCCACGCAGTCCGCCCTCGATGATATTCTAATCTCGGCGCCACACTCGCACGTCCTGCAAGCTAGCGGGGTGTGGCTGAAAACGTTGAACCAGTCAGACCACGCGGGGACGCCATTCGTAGACATGCGTGTGGATGGTGCAGCACGAGTTCGAGGGCGAGATCTGCGCGGCGTAAAGGACATCAAAGTGCTGCGAGTCAGAGGAAAGAGCCGGAAAGACCTGGAAGCGTTCACCCAAGCGATGGACCACGGGCTGGATGATGGGACGATTGCGTTGGGAAATGCACCACCGGAAGCGACGGCCAGCAAAGCAACGATTCAGGCCTGGCTCAGCACGTCCATTGCACAGCTCTATCACGGAATGTACGCAACTGCTAAGCGTCTGTGGGGGGAGAAAAGCCAAGCTCAGCAACAGATCGACCGAGCTGTCAGCCAGAAAAGGACAAACCGCTGCAACGGACAGCTCAAGGCGGCGCGTGATGCCTGGCGGAGACCGGAGGCAACTGGCAATGATATAGCCCTTCTGGTGCGCAAAGTGCAATGGCCGAAGTGGATCGTGCATCCAGTACGGACTCCAGCGTCGAGTCTCCACGCCGACGGAGCGCACCAGATATGTGCATGGCGCGTATCACCGTGTCCTATCGATCGTGTTAATGCAGTGGAATGGGCCGAACACGGGTGGAGGCTCTGGAAGAAAGTACTGAAGTCCAGGCGAGACTGGCGCTTCCGTCAGCGCCAGGCGAACCGATGCGATCTCCGCGAACACTGGATGGCAACTGGTAATGTGAGACGACTGCTCAGGGATACGTTTGGAGCGCCATCACCGCCAATTCGACTTCGAGGAGCGCTCGTACAAGGAGTCGCCGGCCAAGAGTACCATGAGTCTAAAGAGGCAGTGACTCAAGCAATGACGGACCTCCTCGACTCGTTGGTGCCACCCGATGAACGAACCCAAGCTCCACAACACCTTGATACGAATGCAGAAGAGGACGAGGCGACACTTCCGCGCTTTGTTCGAGACTGGATTCTCCACGATATCAAAGCGGGTGGAACACGGCAGGCAGCGTTTCAAGACCCCCATGGAGGGTGGCAGACGTTCGACTACGATATCGCGAGACAGCAACTTGTGGATCGGATGGTCAGCAAAGGCGTCGCACCAGGTCATGGAGGCATCAACCAGGAACTGTGGGTTGCAGCACCTGACCGCATCCGCCGCCGTGAACGAGAAATCTTCTCCGTGATCATCAAGACGGGCTGCGCCCCCCTGCCTGCCTCAACCACCGGCAGCTCATCTTTCTGCCGAAATCAGAGTCATCATCGAGCGTGTGGGAGCGAAGAGGGCTCCCGTCATGGCGCCCCATTATGATCCAAAGCGCTCTGGCGACTCGGTTGTTCACGGCACTCAGTTCCTTCTTAGAGGAGCGTGCACCAAATCACGCCATGCAGCACGGATTTCAACGCGACCGTACCGTGCAAGATGCGTCGTTGGCGACGACCCTGGTACTTGACCGCGCGGTGCGCAAGAAAGAACGACTGTACATGCTGAGCAAAGACTGCGAAAAATGCTACGATCGCATCCCACGCTGGGTGATGGCGTACATCTATCAAAGGCTCGGCGTGCCCAGCGGTCTCCAGAAGATCCTCATGGCGTTCCTCTCGGCAGGCCAGGTCGATGTTCGCTCAGCGTACGGAGTGGCGTACGAGAATTTGGCTTGGGGCAAGGATCTGTGTTGTCCATACGGCACATCGGCTACTACATGGACCTTCTTATCGAACAGCAGGAACAGGGACCAGGGGCCGTGGAGATCCACCATCACCAAGATCACCGGCCATCACCTCTCACAACGGTTGTGCTGGTCGACGATGTCGTGGATATTGCCTCCACTCGCGCGGGCATCGAACACAGGGCGGCTACATCCAATATCTTTACCGGCATTGACGGCACGGGTGGCGTGTTCGGAGCTGCCAAGTCCTTCCTCATCCACCATACGCCTGGGCGACAGGGCCACGAAGAACCCCTACGTCTGAACGACGGCAAAGGCCAGCCACGAGAAGTCCGGACGGTGAGCCCGCACGAGGGCTTCAAACATCTCGGCGTGATGCAGAGTACACACGACATCTGGGACAGCACACTCTCCCCTATCTGGGCACGACTAAAGAGGGACGCAGCTCGCGTCATCAAGGCCCAGCCCAGCCTCCGCCAGCTCCAGTACATTGTCAATCGGGTGTGGCTGCCTCGGCTATTGTATCGCACGCAACTCAGCTCCACTCTTCGTCACGCCGCGCACGTAGACACGCTTGTGCGGCACGTCGCACGACAGGTTCTCCGGCTCCCGTTTGGTATGCCCAGGGATGTGTTCCACGACGAGGAGCATGGTCTCGGTCTGGCGAACTTCGAGGATGAGTGCAGAAGCTCGCGCCTGTCGCTGGCCATCCGAGGGCTCAACACCCCGACCGTTCCTGCATACCACCTGCTGGTGGAGGCACTCGAAGATTACCAAACCTTGGCCGGTCTGACCGATCACCCACTGAAACACCCGCTGCCTCCCCCTCGGCATCTGCGTGGGTGGGCCATCGATACGATCAGAACCGCGGCAGCTCTCGGGGTTACGACGGATATCGCTTGGACAAACCCTCCACAAGCACGATCGGACCGCCCCAACGATCGACCAATCTGGAACGAGCTAGACCGAGACACGCAGAAAGCACTGGTGGCTCTGAACACAGGGAGCGAGACGAAGATTCAGTTCGTCGGTGATGTGGCGACAGAGAACGGGACCCGTCTGTCCTCGTCACAGTCTATGTGCCGCCGTTTCATGTGGACACGTGCGTCGAGTGCGGCCTATGAGAAAATCGAACCGACGATTCGTCGGATGCTGTGCATAATCGGGACAGACAAGTTGACGATTCCCGTCGGGAGGACCGTCTATGCGTCGCAGCATCTGCAGATGCCAGCCCTTGATGTGGCACCAGGGCAGTTCTTTGTGACGGCGGAATTCGAAGTCGTGGGTGAGTCGCTAGAACAACGGGGACACGAGATTGGCCAGCGGATCGGTACAGGCGTCTGGGACAACGAAAATGGGCTTGGCTGGGAAATTGCCGTCCAGTGGTGGCAGGAACGACAACCCGGCAGCGGTCTCTGGCGCGTCCGTCCGGGCGGCGAATCGCGCGAGTACGCGGATGTGTGCGTCGCAGTCACTGCCACGCCTGCAGGACCACGACATGACCGATGGAGGCGGATTTTGATCTGGAGCGACACCGCGTATCGCAACTTTCGCGGCCGCACGGACAGAGCTGCTATCGACACGGCATTCCGCCGTAGTCAAGCACGCTTCGGGGAAGTGTTACGCACGGGCAGAATCACACTCACCCACCGCGCGTGCGTCGCCTGCCACCGCCTGCAGCACACGCAGCTCTGCGAGACCTGCGGTGTATGGCACCACCAGCATTGCGTACGTTGCGTGGCAGCCGCAGTCCCAGACCGAGGCTCCCAATGGGCACGCACAGCGCAACTTCCGGGTGATGCGAACCTCCTCGTGGCCGGTGACGGGAGCGTGATGGAAGGCGGTACGCGAACTGCTCGAGGTGCCTGGGCGATGATAACACCCGACGTACAAGTGGTTGGTCGGCTTCAGACCCACTGGAAGGATCTCACGTCAACGCGCTGCGAATGTCATGCTCTCATCGCAGGGCTGGCGGCATCAAACGACTCAGGCGTGCAAGTTTGTGACAACCAAGCGGCCATCGTCGTCTTAACTCTCGCCCGCGACATCGCCACGGGACGGCGTGGCCAGGCCGTGAAGTTCACAAGCCCTCACCGTGTGGAAATCCGGACAACGATATCCCTCATGCGACCTGGCGGCACGTTCACTGCGGTTCGCACCAAGAGATGACGGCAACGACGGATATCACTCTGGAGCAGCGCCGTCATGCACTGGCGAGGGCGGATGCACTAGCAGCGACTGGCCACACTCGCGGCACGTGGACACCTTCTCATGTGCGTATCCTCTGGGACTGGGCCCAACTCCTGGATGACGACCATCTCCCCGTCGTCGGCAGCACGAAGTCGTTCATCTCCCGACACGCTCGTGAGCAGCGCCGTCAACGATGGATCCGCCGACAGCAAGCGGGACCGCCCCACCGACAGACGTTCACTGAATCGCCCGCGCCGATGGCCGAACTGCTTGCCTGGAACGACAACCAGCGCCGCTTCGCTTGGCGAGCAATAGGAAATGTTCTCCATACGAACGCGATCAAACACCGCCTCGTCCGAGCCTGGAACCCAGTATGTCGGGTGTGCCCGCATAACGCCGTCGATACCCAGGCGCATCGCTTCGGTGCCTCCATTCCGGTGTGCTCCCAGGTGGATCTTCTTGCTGCAGACACGTACAGGGCGATATATGCGATGGCATATTCACTCTGGCTGCCTGACCAAGACACGTACATTCCGCAATGGGGCGACTACCTCGCGGCACAAGCGGCTCTGCCTGCCCGAGCGTGGTGGTCCACGCCAGCGGAGAGCCACACTCTGTGGCGGCCAATGGCGCGACTTGAAGACGACCTGTGGGTTCACGCTGTGCAACTCGAGCTACTGCTCGGCATCGGGCGTCACGCCGACTACGCGAAGTATCTGTTCTCCCAGGAGCTCGAAACGACCCACCAGCATGGTCGAATTCTTCCCACTCGCCTCCTCCACGCAGTTGACACCTGCACGCCTGGAACATCCCAGATCGCATTCCACCCATCCCAGCTCAGTGGTGTATGGAGCACGGGAATCCTGGCTCCCCGATACCATCGGCTTCCTGGCGCGCTGGCGGTTCCAGAACCTCCGGTCGGCCACCGGTGTTGGTGGATCGACGACGTGTCTCAGTCCGAGTCGTCCGAATGGTGGGGGGCAACACTTCGCGCGTACCAAACGGCGAATACCACTCCGTACACGATCTGGATCGTCTGCTACGAGGGCTCAGCGGCTCACACCGTCGCAGAAGCGACAAACATCACGTGGTATGTTCACATCCCGGCCGGACTGCTCCGAATGAGGACACAGAAGGCGGTCGTGCAGAGATCACCGGCGTACAGACCAGCGGTTCATGGCAAGAACCCACGTGCTATCTGGATAGGTGTCATCGCAACAGCCCCATCGTTTGACGACCATCACCGCTGGCAGTGTGTGTGGGTCGACGCCCTCCAATTCGACTTCGAGCAAGACTGGCTGTGCCACGATCCTACTCACCGTCCAAACCCCTGCAGTGGCCACTCCTCCCAACTTCTCGCGTGGACTCCAGCTACAACCAGACCACGAACTCATCCAGGCCCTACAGTGGCCGAAGACTGGCTACACGCCACTTTCCCGCAAATCTACGGTGCCCCCTCAGGCTGGCGAACCTGGCCGACGGCAAACGCTGAGACTGCCCGCTGGGCTCGGGCGTGGGCAACATCACGACATGAGGGCCAACGACTGCACAAGGGTCTTCTCGAGGCGATTTGGAACGCCAACCGCGCGCACTGGAGCAGAACATGCGACGCGAATATCACAGCAATCACAGCAGACAACGAGCTAGAGTCCCTTACCGACGCAAACGAACAGATCACGCGAGGCAGACGCCGTCACCAGCACCTCCACTTCGCAATGGATCGACTTCTCCACGACCGAGGCGAGCTCCGTGCATCCCGCAACCAGACCTGGCAGGAAACACGCAATACTCGACTCAATGAACAACAAGCGCAACCTCCGGCAGACGATGCACAGGCATAATCGGCACCGCGAGACACTCGCACAGGCACGACGACCACGACAAAACGACACTCAGGCTCGACCACCGCACCTGACCACACCCGACTCACCGTCAATCACGCCAGGAAGAGACGGCTTCCCTGCCTACACTTTATCTCTAGTTCGTGCCAAGCTCCCCATATCCAACTCATGTGCATATCCTAGTCTAGTCTGGAACGGAAGCACGAACAGCCGCAGCCGCCGGGCTACCCTGTCGGGGGCCGGTTTGCGGGGTCGAGGCGTGCCCACCCCGAGTGCAACCGGCGTTAACAGCACAAATAAAATAAAATAAAATGATGTCTGCCGTGGTCACAGCAACCACCGTGTGGTGGTTACTGTTTGAGGCCTCCGCGAATTTCGCGACTGGAGCACACGAGTGGTTGAGAAAGCGCATCAGTGAGCCGAACTGCTTCGCGTTGATGCACGCCTTGAGGCCTCGACTGGCAAGAGGTCGCTGCAGCATCATGAGTCGGTAACCCTCCGTCTCGACACAATCAGTCGAGACCGAACTCTCGAGAATCATCTCGCCGAGATACTCGCCGATGATGGTATCCTCTTCGATGAACTGCGTCGCGATGACGGTAAGTCCCAGCGGCCCACCACGACGGGCCAACGCAACGCGATCGGACTCGCGCAAACTGTTGCCACACTCTCCCTTGAAGGGACAGCAGTTGGGAGCACAGAAGAGGCACAAGCTCCCATTCATGCACGTGCTGTGGCGACAGATCTGTGGTGCGCACGAGCACATGCCGAAGTTGGGGGCGTACTCAAAGCGGATATCCTTGGGGTTGTACTGAGTTCGGAGGTGAGCGACGTGGTTTGGCCAGCGAGCAGGACTGAGAGCACCCAGCGTAGCGGCCCGCGAGGCTGAGATGCTGATTTGGTTGTACGCCGACGCATCATCGTTCTTAGTCACTGCCACCTGTGTGATCACTTCGTCGTCGGAGTCTTCAAAGTCGGAGTGTATTTCTCCATCCGTTGGGGGCCATTGCTCGTTGGCGTGTGATCATCTGCGCGCACGTCCACGAAGTCGTCTTCGTCGGTAGGTTCCTCAAAAATGGAGTCTCCGTCGTTCTCATCGTCCTCGTCCACTCCTTTGCCACTCGCCTCGTCCTGAGTCGCTGAAGACATCGGCACACCACGCGAGATCACTGGGGATTGTGTAGCCAAACTCAGATAAGGTTTTTTGCTGCAGGCGTCGCTGTTCTGTGGAACTGGCCGCTTCTCCGCTTCGAGATCCTCGACGACCGAATCATGAGCAGGTGTTTGAGTTCTAGTCGAAGCCTCGACGACGGCCAAACGCAGCGGAGGCGGGGCTCTTGGCGTCGTGGCTTCCGGAACTGGCCACTTCTCTTCTTCATCGTCTTCAAAGTCGGAATCCGGCGATGGTCGCTGGGTAACAGGAGTCTTGAAGCTGACGCTCTTCCGGGAGACACCCATCCACTTGTCCAGTGTGGTTTTCTTCTTCGTGGCTACTCGCGACGATGTGGCGCCGTCTTTTCCACGGGGTTTGAGCTTCCCACTCGAGGCCACTGCGATTGGCGTGTCGGCTGCTTCGTCATCGACGCTGAGGAATGAGTGATCACTCGAACAGATTTCACCGAGGGCCATGGCGAGAATATGCTGTGGCCATTTGCGGCGGCCACCCACAAACTCTCCCGTGAGCTTAGGCATTGGAAGAGGTGGCGACGCCATCCCCTCCGCGTCGGTTGCACGCGAGCCAACCGTGGGTCTGGCACCTGTGGGCGTCCTGGTGGAAGCTTTGATGTCTCGACCAGGTTGATGAGTAGACGAACACTGACGCTTTGGACTCGTCTCCTCTGCGCTGCCATCTTCAAACTTCCGCGTCGTTGGCTGGTGAGCGATCAAAACTCCTTGCTTTTTCGTGAAGGGGCGACCAGTGAGGTGCTCCACAGCACGAAGTGTCGTTGTGCTTGGCGCTGTCGCCATCAGCTCGCGTTCTGGCTTCACTTCCACAGGCGAGCGAGGCGCTGATCTCCTCGGCAGCGCGCGTACGCGAGCACCATGCTGCATTTCCGCCTCCTCCTCGGTGGTCACCAGTGCTTCTGGAAGTGGTGTGTCAGTGTGTGACTTCCTCTGCTTGAATCAAACGAAGCAGATGATGGAGACGATCTTCTCGTTTTTTATCAAGTGCAACCCGCAAGCAACGAGCACAGTCCGGTCCATTGTGATTGACAAAGATTACACGGAGTGGATTGTGCTTGTGAAGCTCTTTCCCAACCCCCACGTGATCTTCTGCCAATTCCACGTTGTGAAATGGCTCGGTCAAGTTGTACAAGACGCCAAATATGGCATGGAGCCTGCGGTTCAAGAGCGAGTGGCGTCGATACTCAGCGCGATGGTGTATGCTCCCACGGTCGCCGCGTTTGAAGGACAACAGTGGCTACTTGAGAGTATGCTCCGAACTGAAAGCCCGACTTTCCTTGAGTACATGCACCGCTGGTACTCATGTCGCTTCATGTGGAGCGACTGTGAGCGAGGGAACATCTTTACGGCAACAAACACGACGAGCAATCGCATCGAAGCCTTCTGGGGGCAAGTCAAGGCTATCCTCGGTCTGAAGCTACGCATCGACTTGTGCTGGGAAGCGGTGTTCACGTATCTCACCGCCGTCATGCGTCGCGAGGCAGCCTGCATCAAGACCTTCATCGGACCGACTTCACTCATTCGCTCTTCTTCAAATCGTTTCGTGCGCCCAGTTGTCGTCGAGCTCAGCGACTACTGCGCAGCGTTGGTCGATGAACAGTACGAAGCGTTCGTGCGAATGGTGAATAACTACATGACGATGCCAGACGCCTCCGACCCAGCCGTCATCATTCTCGAAAAGCTAGAGTCCGACGGTACCCATCATCTGGTGAACACGCGTGATTGGTCGTGCTCGTGCTCTACGTTTGTGACGACCGAGCTCCCGTGTCGCCACATCATCTACGTTTCTCGCGAGACTCGTGAAGACCCGTTCCTTCCTCTCAGTGTTTTGAGACCAAGATGGTTGATGAACAGTCTCATCGGAGCCCTTCCGGCTCTTGAAACCTGCATCGACCAGCTCCAGACACTTCGCACTGGCCTGCTTCTGAACGACTCCGCGACAGTGGGTTTGCTCGAGCCAGGAGATGAAGTGGACACATCGGATCTCGATTTTACGACTATTGCCTCGAGCCAGCAACCCGCCGCAGTGGCACACGTGAAACTACCAAAAGGCACCGTGGCCTCCAATGTTGTATTGAACAACATCGAGAAACGGGAACATCGTTCAAGCGGAGTTTGCGCCGATCATGAACTACATGATGACTCAGTCGACACCACGCTTCAAGGAACTCTCCGCCCATTTGCATGATCTTCTCGATGGCATGCTCACCGCATTCAAGGAGCTACCAGAGAACGCTCCTGCAGGCACCGAGCAAGAGCTAGAGACCACGCTCGCGGAGACACACGCTGGTGAGATTCGAGCCATGGTTGATGCCGCTGTTGGCCACTCATCGGTCCCCAACGTGCCTGGTGGACGCAGTCCCGTGGTGATACCAGCGGCGGTTCCGGCATCGATCGTACCATCGCTACTACCAAAGGCCAACGTCGAAGGGAATGGTGATGTCCGTGAGGTGAATGCGCTTGCTGCCTACGTCCAGGCCAACACAAGTTTCAGCGATCGTGGGGCACAAGATGGAGACGACGATGTGTCCTCGCTTGCGGTCTCCGCCGTGTCATCACTCATCCAAGCCGCTGCAGTTCATGAAGCTGCTGGCAACAACGAGCTCGTGAGACCAAGCGTCGCCTCATCCACGTATAAGCGGCCCCCTCCGTCAGATTTTCCCACGCGCCCCTCTGCCGACAGCAACGCCGCGATAATTGAGAAGATGACGATCCGGATCAAGCCGAGCATAAAGAAGACGAAGACCCAACGGGCAAAGGAAAAGTCCAAGCGACTTATTTACGTGAACAACCGCTCGAATTCGCCGGTGGAGCTGAAGGCGTTCGTGGCCGCTGCAAGGGCCACCAGAGGAATTTCAAAAGTGCACAAACGTGTGCTATCGTACCCTGTACTCTTCGACGACGACTGGCTCCAGAAGACCGAGATGATCGCCAACACCGGGTTCGTTGTCTCCGAAAGCTTCTCCACGAACTTCACTGTACCAGCCGCGGTCCTTGGTCGGATCGAAGCAGCCATCAAGGCGAAAACAGCATCAGCTGAGCAATGCATCGACCTCCACGGAATGTCGTCGTACCAGTACGTCACGAGGTTCAAAGGCGCTAACTCCGTCCGAGGCTTCAGTGAGGAGAACGCCGCTATGTTTCGCGAGTATCAGGACTTGTTGCATCGATGCCAGGCCTATGAGCTGGATATGGCCTGGCTGAAGCGATCATGTGACGACAGTTCGAGTGAATTGGGGTCGGAAATCGTCGTGGCAATGGAAACGTGCCCGCTCGACACCCGATTTGACCTCCAAGCCAGTAACATCAACCCACCAACCCGCGTGCTCTACTATGACTCCCTCGCCAAACAAGGCAACATCAATCTTCTCCACAAGGAATGGACCGAGCACTGCGAACCGTTTCTTCGCTCTTGGGCTACCAGATATGTCGTAGCTGACGCGAAGTTTGTCGTCTCGACCACACGGATCCTTTCTGCACCAAGACAGGCACCCACGGATGGCGACAATTGTGGGATCTATTGCCTTGCCGTCGCGTTGGATTTTGCCACCGGGCGTGCTGCATTCACCGGGAATGACGAGCTATCTACCGTGCTGATCGAGAGTCTTCGCCTGCGTGCACTATGGTCAATTTTCTGCTCTGGGCAGACCTCGAACACGCCGAATGAAGAAGAATCGGCGGTTGTGATGAAAAAGTACGATGCCAGTATCGCCAAGAACGACCTGGTTGGTGTCGTGGATCACGCAGTGCAGAAGAAGAAGAAGAGCAGAAAGGTTCGAGTAAGATCTAGAGACCAGGTAGGCATGTCTTCGATTCAATACATAGTTTGCATTTGATGATACCGCATTGGATTTGAATGAGTCCTGGTAGCGTCAGCATACAGTGAACATGACATGTTTCAATATATTGATTTCAAGTTGGGATGCCTCTCAACTAATAGACCACAAGCACTTATACTTTGCTCACCATTCTTCGTTCTCACTGGACTGATGCTGACACGCCCAATGAGCTGGACATGCACGAGCGTCCTGTTGAGATGAGCGATGAACGAAGTTGGAAGAAGACAGCAACAACGACCGCTTGACACAGGAGCTGCGTTGCACGAATGACAGTTGGGGCATCCGTTGCCGGCAGACCGACCGACGATGGTCTACGTTGTCCGTGGCCGCATCCTTGGTCGTCTACTCCAACACCGGTGGCCGTTAAGCTCGCGTTGAAGCCCATGACTTCCATCCACTTTTGTTTCAAAACGGCGCCAAACGCTGCGTCACTGGATCACCTAATGCACGCACCAGCTCGCTCGAAAACTACTCGAATGCGGTAGGGGTGACTTTGACACGAAGACGAGCACCACGTCGTGAAGCACACCAAGAGGCAGTAAATGGATCCCAAGGGACCCAATCTGCACCAGAAAGTACACCCGCCGCCTTGACCAGTGTGTGCGGGAGTTGATCACAACAGGACCCCTTTCGATAGCAACAGAACCCCCCATACTGAACCCAAGTCATTTCGTACATAGCCATGATCACAGAAAGGGCAGTTTTGCCGAAGGGTAGGCACAGGCGCGCCTGTCGTTGGGATGTGAGCTGGCGATCCCGCCGGCGGACTGGTACAAAACGATCTGCTCCACAGCTTGAAGTGTCTGGTGGGATGCTGCTGGAAGATAGCCATGAGGTGGAAGCTGGCGCGTCAAGTGTTCTGGAAAATGGCGCTTGCCCGATCCGAACTCCCGCTAGCGCAACTACACGCAGGCGATGGAATTTTGTACTACTCGCCAGCGTTTGGCTTCGGTGATACCCGCGCCCTCCGCCACTCGACCGTCCTCCGTATCAACGCGGGTGCTGAGTATCCTCTGACGCTGGACACCGGCGAAATGCTGTCCCGCACGACGATGATCAAGCTAGTGGCCGGCTCGATGACAACACCTTCGAACAAGCGCATCTGGATGGGCTGGCGCAAGTTGCGCACGTACACACTCCATTCTGGTGAAGTGCCAGGCTCCACCAAGGCTCATCAACTGTGCGACAGCTTGGCGCGCATCGTCACAGAGTCGCTTGCCCATATCCGCTCGCCGCAGCCGCACGCAGCACCTCTCACGGAAACCGATCCAAACGATATCGTCAAGCCTCAGCCACCGTCCAAGCCCATGCGGTCCAAGAAAGGCTCTCGACCAGGGAAGATGCCCCGCGCGCAGTCCACGAAAGCGTCATCTCGAAGTAGCTCCAAGACCAGCACGACTCACGCCGTCTTGACCAGCTCGTCCCACGTCGTATTGCCCGCTGCCGTATCCAAGTCCACGACTGTGCTATCATCTGCGCCAGCGAAGAAACTTCGAGTGCGACGAGTGCCTGGACGACCCCCGGGTACCTACCAATACGTTCCTGGGGGCCGTGAGTACCCGTACATCGACGACTCGGATGCGTACTCGTCTTACGATGAGATTGTGGAAGACGATGACGATGAAATCGTGCCTGAAACCGACGACGATGAGGCTCCCGTTCGCAGTGAACCGCCAAGCGCGTCCCAGAGTGTGTCAGTGCCGCTGCCGCCAAGCAACCACGCTACTCACTGGTGTGAAGACATCGAGCTGCGCTCGGCAATGGATGCAGCAGGCAACTCGTTTTTACCGGACTCCATGGTGAGCCCGTCGCCTGCAATGGAGCACTCCCGTGGCTGGTTGGAGTGGTTGCAGTCGGACGACGAGCCTCCGAGAGCCGACACCGGAGACGACTGCTGGCCGCCCGATGTGGCCTTCATCACTGCCAACCTCAACCACGCAGGCATCTACTTCCCGTCGATGGATATTGGTATGTGCGTCTGTGAAGAGATCTGCGATCGAGCGTCGTGCCTAAACGCACTATCAAAGGTCTGGTGCTCCACGGACAACTGCCGCGCGACCTCATGCTCGAACAAGCTCTCAGAGTCGAGAACTGTAAAGCTGGTTTACACGCCGACGGGCCTTTGCGTGCAGGCTACGGCGTTCATGGAGTGTGGCGAAGTCGTTGGAGAATATCTCGGTGAGTTGACGGTGTTGGTCGAGAGAGCAGCGGCCAGTCGATACGCGTTCCAGATTCGTAAACGCAGCGTCGACAATCGGGTCGTCTATATCGATGCCAGTTTGTGTGGCGGCATTTCCCGGCACGTCAATCATTCGTGCGCTCCAAACTGCTCGTTCGAACAGTTCGAGTACCTGGCCGAAGTGCGTGTCGCCGTCGTTACTACTCGCCAGATCGCGCCAGGGGAACAGCTTACAGCTAGATACAACATCGGAGACCTGAAGTTCGACTGCCAATGTGGCGAGAGGAGCTGCATCTCGACTAGTTGATGTACGAAATCGACTGGAAGTGTTATTGGGATCGCAAATGCAGCAGTGACATTGATGTTTTAGGTTTCTTTTGGGCGTTCCTCTTTGTTTCACGTATCGCTGAACGGCGTCAGCGCTCGATGATTTTTTCTCTCTATACAAATATGCACACTCATCTTCCGGCCTCGCTTTTCAAAAGCTAATGGCCGTGCCGAAGAGACCGCTCAAAGGCTACGGGCCCGCGTCTCGTTCCTTCGGGGCCACTGCCTCGGATGTGGCGGCGGAACTCGGCTCGCTCCAAACGACGCGCACGAATACTTTGCGGCTCAATCACTTGTGGACGGGCAGGCTGGTGCGCAAGATCGCGGCGAATTCGCCAATGTGCGTGGAACTCGGATGGTCGCAACGCTTGGCCTGCAAACGATGCCGCGTGCAGTCTGTGGACGCACGGCAGACCGTTTGTGTAGGTGTAGATGCCTGTACACGTCTTGCGTAGCAGCTCTGGACGCTCCATGAGCTCGACGCAACGGATGAGAGCACTGTTGTGGATGACTTTGACAACCCCGGCGTACAACGGTGCACTGAGCCGTTGACGAAGCTTAACCTCTGAGTCGGCGACGGCGTCAGAAGGCTTGGTGATGGACAGACTCCACCAATGCTGCAAGCGTGTGTGGATGGTGAGCAAGTCGGCTTTTGACGAGTTGATCCAGGACTTCAGCTTAGCGTGATAGCCTTCCACTCGCGACGTTGCCTGCATTCCGAAGTGGACGACGCGATTTGTCCACACTCGAACGATTCGGTACTTCCAAATGTCTAGCCAGACGTCGTCCACGTAGGCTGCCTCCGCAGGAGAGATCGCGAACAGAGCCAGACGCCTCATCTCGTACTCTTCCTCAGTGGATGAACGCACAAGACGGAGGAAAGCATCGCAGAATGCACGATGTTCGAGCGAGTCTCTCAAGACTGGCGATCCTTCGCGAGAACGCTCTGGGTCCAACTCACGACGGAAGGTGTGTACACGAGCGTGGGTCTCGACGTCTTTCACGATATGCCAAATGCACAAGAG
>JAADXN010000622.1:0-18673 GCA_023337875.1 Pythium apleroticum | reverse complement strand
GCAGACGGCTACGACTTCATCAACCGGTATAGCTTCACAGTCGCCATGGGGTACGCACTGCTGAGTACAGCGTTCGCGCTAGGCGCGCTGCGTCTTGTGTGGTTCTCCTTGAGGTCTCGACGCGTAAGTTTCGGAACACCGACGCATAAAGGGGCGGAGAGTGCCTCACAAGCCTCTGAGCCGCGCAAAGCAATCGCCGCTCCACTTGGCGGGCTCCGCGACTGGCTGTCAGACTTCGGAGTCCACGGCTCGCGGTTCGATTACCGCCAACTTAGCTCAAAGGCCTTCTCTCTCGCCAGCCAGACGACGGCGGCGTACTTGACCAGCCACAGCATCAGCAACGTGCTCTTGAACCAGACGTACGGCCTCGTCATCTTCCTTAACGGCATCTCCACGCTTGTTTTCTTCAGTCTTCTTGGTCACAACCAACTTCTGATGCGGTTTGTGTGTCTGCTCACTGACGTGGTCCTCGATTTCGTGTGGGGTGACTTACTCCCACTATGGATGCACTTGCCGATCATCAAGATCTACCGAAGTGTTCTGGTGGACAGCCCGATGGACGGCGCGAGCTCTGAGTGTGAGGTCCGACGCGTGTTCGTCCTGTCATGGCCGAGTTACCTCATCTCGATCATCCCATTTGCCAACTCGCTCTTGACGGTCCTCGAGCTTGTGAGCACTCTCCGTGACCACGTCTCGCGGAATGCAAGTTCACAGCCGCTCAAAACAACAACCGCCGGCGATCGGCGCAGTCGGTGGGTTCGTTACTCTCGCGCACTGCTTGTTGTCTATGGTTGTGTCGTGCTCGGTATCTCGCTGTCTGCCGCAGACATTTTCGGCCGTGTCCAGCGGCAGCCTCTGTATGGGTGTCGCTCTCGACTCCATCCATGGTTTTCCACCAAAGAAGCTTGTGTTCAGCGAACGATCGACTGCGCTGCTGTCGGGATCGACGGCCGCGCGACGAATCTTGAGGCGGCTCTCAGTCTGTTGGATGAAGATTCACTGTCTGATTTGAGCTTCACTGGCTGCAGCTCCTTCGAGATGCCGTCCACGCTCAGTCGGTTTCCTGCGCTGCAGACGTTGATCGTTGAAAACTCGACGATATCGCGGTGGGACTTCAACGCGAGTTTGGCGGACGACAACTTCACGAATCTCAAGGTCGTCAAGCTGCTTGAAGTGAACACCACCACGATACTGCATGGTCTCGTGTCAGTGCCTATTGCCAAGACCATTGAGTACATCCGCTTCCACGGAGTACCCCAGGCCGCTAGCATTCTCGCTTCTGTCGGCTCCAGTTGGCAGCACCTGATCAACCTCGACTGTGATCTCTGCAACTTGACGGAGCTCCCGTTGGCTGTGGATGAGATGTACCAGTTGACCACGCTTTCACTTGCCGAAAATGGGCTTCGCGTGCTTCGAGAAGACTTCATCACACGTTGGGACCTGGCGTTGATTGGTTTGTGGCTGGACGGCAATCCGGGCCTCACGGAACTCTCAGATGCCGTGTGGCGTCAAGTAGCGACGTGCGATGTCTTCAAGATCCAGAACACAAACATCTCTGTCATTCCAGACTGGGTGCCTCGCGTAGCTCACGACGAGTTCTTCATCTACGCGTACGGAGCGCCAGTCTGTGATCCGGAGGAGCCGACCTTCACAACGATAGCATCAGACGTTCGCACACTACTGCGCTGTGAGGAGAGTCTTGACAGTTGAGCTGGAGCAGTCCTGACGACACCCGACGCAATTTCGCCGGCTTGATGCAGCTGGCGATATGACGAGACTCCAGCACAGACAACTACGAATGGCCTCATGCAACCAACCTTGACGCTCCACCGGCCATCTAAATCAACGCGTACTGCGCTGCTCTTGGACTCGTATCGGCATCTTCTACGATCTCGATTTCTCGTTCATTGGACCATTGTGCTGTCGATTCTTCAGCAGTCGAATCGACGGTCACAGAGCCAAAAGCAAGCGACGCGTCGGCGACGTAGAGTCGCGATTCGCGCAAGTCGTCGTCGGGCATGATCGTCGTGTCGTTGATCGCTTGCAGATCGATGTGGACTCCGTCTTCTGTGATCTTGATGTTGTCAACGAAGTGGTGTCCGACCAAGAGGTCGCAGCTGTGGTACGTCTTGCGGGAGAACATGTTCTCGCCGATGACCGGGTCAAGCCCCGTGAACAGCACGACGAAGAAGTGTCGCCCGGAGAGCAGCTCATCGGTCGAGATGTCGAACAGCGGCGAGTCTTCGTCGATAATGTGGACGACAGTCGTGCCAAGCTGGACCACAGGCCACACGTTGCGCATGAGTTTGAGTTCGTGGGTCTCCTTGTGGCCGAGGCGTTGATTGAGGATGACGACACTAACGCTGAGAGAGCAGCCACGAAACAAGTCAGTTACATAAGGCGAACGAACCCACGCCATTGAGTGAAGAGGAACGAACCGAAACGATCCTTCGAGGATCGCACCGAACGTGCGGCTGTTGGCAGCGCGAAACATGATCGCGCGGTGGGAATGGAAGGCTGTGAGTAGCAGGTGGTCGCTGAAGACCACGGTGGAGGCCTTGGGAATGGAGAATTTGGCCCATGCCAAGCCTGGCAACATTTGTTAGGGTGAGTGTTTCTATGAGTTCAACACACCAACAGCATTGTCGAGCATACCAGTCACCAACGCAGACACAAACATGCCAGCGACAGCGAGGACGAACACGTAGAAGTTGACAAGATCGTTCTTCGGGTAGGGACTGAGCGTCCCGTAGCCGATGGTCGACATCGTCTGCGCGCAGAAGAAGAAGACTCGCTCGTACTTGTTCACGACGCCAACGTCTGCAGTCTCGATAAGCACTTGATGGCCCTAGATAGGACAAATCACGGTTTGTGAGATCATCAGCCTCGATAACAATCCGAGCAAATCACTTACCGAGATGTGCATCAAGAAGGCGATCAAGGTGATGGCGACAAAGTAAATGAACGCGAGGTACACGAAGAGACGGGCCCACGAGGTCTCGAGCGCACGATAGTACAGCCCCTTTGAAAACCGACTCAACGGGTGGTTCTTGAATCGCACGCGGCGTCTCATTAGGCTCATGGGCTGCTCGTGAAGCGCGGCGTGTATCTCGTGGGCGTGCACGCGGCCTCCTGCTGTACCAGGGATCCCACTTCCACCGCTCAGTCCGCGCCGGCGGTGGCTGATATGTGGTATCCGTAGGTGAGTCATTCGGCTCCTTTGATCAAATCGAACGCGACGAGCCGGAGCTCCATCGAGGCATTCTGCATGCTCAGAGCCAGTGTTTGTCGACGTCGACTTGACGCTCTTGCCATCGCCGTCTTCTTCCCCATCACCACTCGTGTCGCTCTCTTCGTCCTCTTCCATTGTGCTTCCATGCTGAGGAGGATGCTGGACGAACCGTTTATCTTCCTGGAAGCTTCGCATGGATTCGAGATCGCTGTAGTCGATCGTGGCATCCACATCTTCAGACGGAGACGGCATGAGCCCACTAAGTCTCAGCCGCAACACGTCCTCGGCCTGCTCTTCGTCCTCCACATTTTCAAGCTCCTCGTTGAGCTCTTCGTTCATCTCGTCGATCCCTTCGGTTTCGGTGCTGAGCGTCGTCACTTGAAGTGTACTGATTGCCGCGTCCGCATCATCCGACTCACTATCGACTGGGCGTTCTCGAATTGGCGCTGGCACCGTGGCGGAGATGTTGTCGAAGTCGAGTTCGATTTGGTTTTCGGCTCGGTCCCACCGCAGCAACGGCACGAACTTGGCGCCCCACCGCATGTGCTCGTGGCTGTACTCAAAGCGTTGGTGGACCATGTCGTGGAGCGTCTCGTCCACGCCAGACATCATCAGAATCAACAAAAAGTCCGACTTGGCGACGTCGTCTCGCGTCATCCCATAAAACGGACTGTCTTCTTCGATCTCGTGCACGATCTCTGCTTCGAGGCTGCCACATAGCCATCAAATCTGTTCATAAAACCCATCCATTACACCGCAAGAAGCGGAAGAAGACTTACCGCAGCGTGATGTAGCTCGTGGTTTTGAGATGTAAATCGTAGTAGCACAGCTTGTGGCCTCCGTCGGCCGTCTCCTACATCGCTCAGCTTTCATAAGTACGCGATTTCGAGTCAAAACACGTAGAAAGACTGCGAACGCACCTCGATGCGCATGAGAATGAGCTTGAAGCTGACCTCCAGGATCTCTCCCTTCGTGATGAGCTCACGGCGCGTGCCGTTCACGATGCGGAAGCGCAGCTCCAGGCCGTCGCCCGCGCCTGGCTCACGCTCCGAGACCGTGAACACGTCGCTGAAGATCATGTGCGGCCGCGGCCGCGCGAATTTGACGAACGCCACGCCCGTGAGGAGCGACGTCACGATCATCGACACGAACGACTCGATCACCGCGACCCAGTTCGAGCACGAGTCCTTCGGATATAGCACGCCGTAACCTGCGTAAACGAGCAGCTCATCAGTAACCCGCTTAGCCACAACAACAGCGAAGCACGCACCGATGGTCGCCATGGTTTGGACACTCAGGTTAAAGTAATCGCGCGCCTGAACGTGCGGAACGGCGAGTTCGCTGCTATTTTCAAGCAAAAAAAACATGATTAAGCAGTTTTGATCATCCATTATGCCACTGGGGAGTACGCACTCGTTGCAGGCCGCGAAGAACAGCGCGAATACGACCACGACGACGACGTAGATCGCCGCAAACAGCACCAGCAGCGGCACCCAGTTGAGCAGCACCATCACGTACATATACCCTATACCAGAAGCACACCACCGTTAGACGGTTATGGTCGACGCAGCGTATCCCTCGAGCACGCCGTACCCGACAAGCCGTCGAACGTGAGGTCTTTGTACTTGACGAAGGGCAGTCGCGGCCGCAGAAGGCGCGTCTTGCGCGCGTGGTCCTCGTCGACCGTGGTGCCCAGCCACATATTGAGCTCGCAGATGCCGTTGCTGTACGTGTTCTGGAGACACGGGCAGGCGCGCGTGCCCACGCGCCGCCTGGAGACGGCCTTGCGCTCCATTACCGTGCGCTTCTTTGACGGCGCCATGTTGGTTTCCTAGTCCCGTGAGATTCAGAAGGCAACCATCAACATGGAGTAATCAGCTAAATATGGATGATGCCATTAGATATGGATGCCATTACGGTAATATCCTTATCATGTGATGGAGGCGTAAAGCTCTACGGGATAAGGGCCTTGCGGGCCTTGGCGACGACGGGCACGAGGTAACCGGTGATGCCGAGTGTGGCTGGGTAGAAGGCGGACGAAAAAACGACAGCAGCGGCGTAGGAACCGACGGCAGAGCCGACCTCTTCGATGCCCAGAGTCGCCAGGATCGGCATGACGTCGACGCCCTGCTTGATCAGCAGGTACAGAGCTGTGACCACGCCCACGCCCATGAGACGCGAGCCCATCATGTACGCGGCACCGTAGCTGTCAACGACGTTGAAGACTTTGTCCATGGACTTGGAAATCATCGACGTGTTGGTGCCCGCGGTGGCCTGGGCGGCGCGCTCTTTGCTCCTGTAGAAGAACCAACGAAACGGTCGTCAGCAAGTGCTCGAGAGATGTGAACGACAAGTCAAAACGCACCCTGGCACCAGGTTCGTGAGCTCGGACAGGCGCACGCGAGAGAAGGCCGGGAAGACCTTGGCGACCACAGCCGCAGACGCGAGGTCGAGGGGTAGGCGAAGTCGACGGAACGGACGGCTTGCAGCAAACGCGAGTGCAAACTCAGGCGAGAATTCGATTCCTGGTGGCATTCAGAAAGACGCGTGTGGGTCAGATCTTTGGCAAGTCCCGCGAAGTGTTAAACACCGTAGGATGGAGCCGTACCGGAGACCGAGAGCAGGCCATACATGGCGCCGATGCCAGCGATATCGGACGCGAAGAGGACAGTGATTGTCTCTGCAGGGTGGTTGCGGATGCCGTCGTTCAGCTTATCAACGACTCGGTCCAGGAAGCCAGTTGACGGGGTCGAGTTGGTCGGCTCTTCCTGCGACGGCGCGGCGTTCGTGGAGAACTGGGTGGCATTCACAGCAAATCGCGGATGAAGCAAAGAACCCACGCGATTTTGAGTCAGCGGCATGTATGTGCGCTGCATGCTCATGACGCTACGCGCTGCGATCGCCCCGCGGCGCGGCGCCAGCATCGTCGTCGGCATGCGGATCATTTCGGAGTTCTGTGTTGGTGACGAATGACGAGGAGCTCCGACTCCACTTCAATAGTGGACCTGTCGAGCCGTTTCTAATGTGGACCACGCTATTTAGACTGACAGATGACGTGGATACACCAAGATCGGGTTGTTGAAGGCAACTTGTTGGTGGTGGAGACTCCGTACACCGAGGCATCTTCTTGATGCCTGCGCGTCCCCAGTAATCCCTGCTACAGTACTGTACTGGACAAAGAGCTCTTGCTTGAGGACACAGGCGCAGTTTGAATGGTAGGCAGCGCTTGTATTCGTTGTGGGACCTTGCAACGGATCGGGAGACTAACCATTCAAGGTGTGAGTTGTCCAACAAACAGGCAGTGTCGATACTGCAACTCCATAGTGCCTCTTCGTAGAGTTGCGGTGCTCTTGCCGATCCGCTCCAGTGACCAAAGTCACTCGGCAAATCGTTGGCTCTCTTTTTGCAAGCTTGGTATCCATTCTTCAACGGGTCCGAAACACAGACGGTTTTTGCAGAGCACCATCCAACTTACGTTGCTCTTATGTCACCCAATCTGTCTTCCTCCGCCTTCCACGCAACATTCATGCGACATTCCCGCAACGTATTACTCTTATGTCCATCTCCAGCGTCACTTGTCCCTGCTGTAATCAACGCATGAACGAGACACGCAGTCGGACCGGACGCCAGTTCACCTCGCGCGCCGCCATGGAGACGCCTCCGTCGGACGCCATGAGCCGCGAGGGCAGTGACCGCATGCTATCGCAGTCGCAGTCCCATTCCACGTCGCTGTCCGCGTCGTTCGCGCGCAGCGACGACGGCGAGTTCGATCCGGACGCCGGCCGGCCGACAGCCTCCCACCAGTACTACCACAACCCGAGCTTCGACTTCGACGCGTACGGCGACGGTGTGGACATCGACGACATCCGCGCCAACCGCACGACGTTCGCGACGACGAACGGCGACGTGTATGATGACCACGCGCCCGTCGTCGCGCAGCCGCTGTCGCCGCTGTTCCCATCTGCGCGGTCGTCCAGTGCCGGCGCGTTGCCTCGCATGTCGTCGGCTTCGACTATGAGCCACTCGCGTGGGCCGCCGCCGCCTGTTCCATCGCTTGCGCCTGCTCCATCGTCGGCGCCGTCGTCGACGCGGTCGCGACCGCAGGCGCCGAGTTCGCAGCGGTCGGTGCACGAGAGTCTGTCGTACTTGAGCGAGACGCCGATTGAAGAGTACGTAGCCAAGTACCAAGTGATCAAGCAGTCGTGGCGAGGCAAGTACGAGCGCATTTTCGCTCTGAGCCCCACGCGCTTCTGCACGATCGACCCGAAGGACTTTGAAGTCACGAATACCTGGCCGCTTACGGCGCTGCTGAACGTGCAGCTGGACGACACGGACGCCGAGGGCTTCACGGTCTTCCTCAAGGGCACCAAGAAGGACGAGCAGCTCAAGCTGCGGTGTCGCTTCCGCTCGCATTTGCTGTCGGATCTGTATCGCCACCAGGAGCGGTCGTCGGGCTCTCGCGGCTCGCGCGTGCAGACCCAGTTCCCGTGCACGAAGTGGGGACGCACGGGCGTCAACATGGACGGACTGGTCGAAATCGGCAAGGACGGACTCTCTTTCCTGCGTCGTGACGGCTCGCTGCGATCGACGTACCTGTTTGTCGAGATGAACCACGTCTCCGTCGTGTCCGGTTCGAGTGACGCCTTCGTGATCGGCTACGGAGGCCGTCCGCGATTGTTTTTCAGCGAACGAAGGAACAACATTGTGGGTCTCATCAACTCCACGGCGACGAGCTTTGGCCTCAATCTACCAGCACGCAGTGGACTCACGGTCGCGAGTGTTCAGCAAGAGCGGCAGCTCTACGGGACGGATGTTGGCGCTCCGTTTGTCCAGTTCCAAGTGCAGAAGCTCACGCGCAAGTACTCGACGCCCATCGAACGAACGCTGTCGCTGCACCAGAAGCATCTCGTCGAGTTAGATGTCAACGGCGGCGTCGTGTCCTGCTTTCCCTACGGCCAGATCTACGTGCTCGTGCGGTCGCCGCACAATCAAAGCCAGTTCGACGTGCAGTTTCTCAACGGATCGTCGTCTGCGCAGTACGCGTCGAACGATCGAGATGGTGTGTTGGCGGCGATCTACGATCTGTGCGTGACGTGCAACGAAAACTCGGAGCTGTTCATCACCAGCGCGACCAACGAGCGTGGGCTGCGGCTTCTCCCGTGCTTTGCGACCGAGGACACGGCCGAGACGCACATGTTTTTCGGCGACACGTCGATTGGGATCTGCTTCTTGCAGCGAATGACGGCCGTGGGCAAGTTTGGCGGCACGCGCAAGTCGTCGGATAGAGGGTATGTTGGACTATTGCGCACCGCTGTAACCCGGAGCGAGTCAACTGATATGGAGACATGCACGCGTAGGTTCATCGCGATCGTTCAAGAGTTCAACGCCAACGTGCCGGCCAGTGGCATCCTGTACGACACCAAGCAGAGCATCATCGTCGAGGCGCTTCGCCCTATCGGCGCGCAGCTCTTTTTCATCTCCAAGGGCTCGCCCATCCCGTCGCGGTCGGCTGTGACGCTATTGCAGGCGCTGTTCCGCATCTCGTCATCGTTCTACGGGTTCCGTGAGGTCGCTCAGATTCCGCAACTTGCCGACGCGCTGACGAATCTGCTTCAGCATGGCGACGAGTTTGCCGTCTTCTGGACAACGCTTCTGCTGAAGAAGCTGACTGTGCACACCGTTCGTCCTTCGTTCAGTACGTGCTGCTGTTTGGTCGACACCACAAGCGATCATGCTAACCCGTTTGTGTTGCAGAGATCGACGGGCCGACCCTGAAATCAAGCGAGGACGTTGAGGCCTACAACAAGTCGCTTCTGTTCGGCAACGCCGCGTTGGTTCAGTCCATGATCGGCCACCTACACGGTGTGGACATCCGCGGTGCGGCTCCGACATCAGAGGCCCGGTATCGCATCGGCCCACTCGTGATCATGGGCCTCCTACAGACCCTCGAGGCTGCGCTGTGTTCGCGCAAAGTGACGACCACTCCGGCCGAATTCCAGTTCATTATCGCAGAGATCGCCAAGTTCTACAGCACGCTGCTCAAGATCCTGTTCCAGTCACGGTGTGCGACGACTGTCGAAGCCTGTACGCTGCTGCTCAAGGCCATCGTCGAAGAGTGTGATCCAGCCGTCGCGACGCAGATCCGAGACGCGGCGTTGGCTGAAGGGATCGTGCTTCGCCACTTCTACCAAGCGATTTTCGATGCATCGTTCGACCAGCGGTCCGTGAGTCGGTACCTGATCTCGCTGTGGATGAGCCACCATCCACCGTCCAAGCGGTTGCTGAAGCGCATGCTGCCCGACGGGTTTCTCGCTTTACTCCACGAGCCCATGCCTTCGGTCGCAGAGCTCCAGGAACTAGACCACATCGAGCGCGAACAGGGCAACACCTCGGTCGTCGAAGAGCTCGTTCGCTTGTCATCGCTCAGTGACGAGCAGATGTATGGTCAAGATGGCTGGTCGGCTGCCGCGCATGAGAACGGCAGCCCAGCCAACGGAGGCCAGGAGAGTCGAATGGGTCGGTCAGGGTCGATCACCCACCTCGTCGATGCACCCCCACTCCCTCGAGACCGGCGGAGCATGGCACCAACCCTTGAAACGCGCACGTCGTTGATCGTTGCGGCAGCCTCGGCCCGTGAATCCTTGGCGCTGCAGATCGAGAGCGACTACACGAAGTCTCGGATGCTGCAGAAGATGCAGAGCTCGTTCCTGATGTCGTCGTCACGAAGTGGAGCCAGCCACAAGGATGACGACCGGTTGAGTGAGTCGTCGCGTGACTCGACCAGAGGCAGCAAGCGCCACTCGTCGAAATCTGGAGGAGGAAGCGAGTACGACGAGTCGCAGCGTGTGCGGAAGCGTGACATCGCGTACGACTTTATCGCTGGCGCGATCTCCAGGTCCAAGACTCAGCGTCCGCATCCCACCAAGATCAAGCGTGGCTCGAGAAGCGGCGCGGCGGGCGTGTACATGCGAGACAACCGCGAACCCGAGAACTTCCGCATGCTGTTCTACACGCTTTCTCAGGACCACGAACGCGTCGATTTGATTTGGAACTCGACCACGAGAGCAGAGCTGAAGCGAGCGCTGCTTCGGGAGATCCAGCACTTCGGCATGTATCAGAACAGCAAGGCGAGTGGCAAGGCTGTGTGGAACTACGAAGACTTCAGCGTGGAGTATCCGAGCCTGCACGACGAGCCTGTCGTCGGTGGATGCTACCTCCGTGTCCTGTGTGGCCTCAGCAAGCATCAGCCCAGCAATGGTCTCTCGAATGGTTCTGGAAAGGAAGACGGATTTGTCGTCCTTGAACCAGAGACGGTCGGCGTTCGAGACCCGAAGAAACTCATCGAGCGGTTGTACCGCCGCATTCTACGCGAGAATGTCAAGGCGGAATACCACAACGACATGGAGATGACGCTGGCGTGTACGCAGGGCCTGACCATCGTCGCTGGCGCTTACGCGGGCTTCGGTGAGATGACCGAGCTGGATGAGATCGATTATCTCGTGCAGCTGATGCTGGATACGGTCCACACACCTGTGCTGGAGGGCTTGTTGCGGGGCGTTCGAGCTCTGGCGCTGGCGAGGCCGAACGCGAGAATGCTGCTCAAGAAGGACACGATCCTCGAGACTATCGTGCGCCTCCTGCAGTTGGGACACATCAGCGACCGAGCGCACAGCATCGCACCGCCCAAGCAAGTTTGGAGGATCCACGCACCAGGACACGGTGGGCCTGAAGAGGCGTCCGAGCCCCTGTCTGTGGATGAGCTTCGTGAGTGGATCGTGCAGAAGCAAGTCGCGTCTAGCGTCTGTAGCGTCGTTCGTTGTGGTGACAGCGTGTGTGAGCCCAACGATGTCGAGCAGGCGAAGGTTCCTCTCATGAAGACGTTCCAACTGCGCTGGGAAGTTGGAATCCGCGGAGAGTTGTCGCCACTGCAGGTCGCCCACGACGCGATCCAGACGCTGCTCGCAATTGCACACAGTAACGTGTTGCTGGAGAACCCTACTGCCAAGAAGTCACTCTTCCCGGTCGTGCGTGCAAAGATATCGCTGTGGAAACACGCGCGTGACGTGCTGCCGCTCCTTGCGCGTTACAACCACCCGCAGCTTTCCGAACGAACGGCCAAGTTGCTCAACTTCCTGTACGACGAGTCGACCTTGCCGCCAGTGCAGCAGCAGCGGCTCAGTGGCCACGAAGATCTCACGCATCGCTCGTCGCTTCACTTGTGGGGCTTGTTCTACATGGCCTTCTTGGTCGATACGCTCAACTTTGAAGACTTTGCCGGACTGTTCAAGTCGACGCACCTTTACCAAGACGGGCTCGAAGGCGTCAGCGCACTGGTAGGCATCCTGCCTGAGGCGATGATCGGGTCCCTCGAGACGACCAGCGCGCAAGAGTTCACGCAAGTCTTCAACGGCTCAGTCGCCACTCCAGATGTGGTGTGGAACCGCGACATGCGCCTTCATCTTCGTGATAACTGTCTGGCGCACTTGGACGATTACCTCGAGTACCTGCAAGAAGACGTGCAGAGCCACTGGCGGTTCTGCCCCATGGCACCAGTTACGTACGCCGAGCTGGAGAAGGAGGTGTGGTGCGGCGGAGTGTATCTGGGCAAGTTCTGCGAGCGTGAAGACTACACGATTGGCCAACCTGTCGAGTTCATGCGGAAACTGACGCGCCGATGGCACCGCGAAACCGAGCGCCAAGCAGCCAAGTTCACGTACGAGGACGCGGCCGCAGTTCTTGGTGTTGCGTTCCAGTCGACGTCTCGGGACGTCCAGCCGACGTACCGAGCGGCATTCAAGAAGCAAGCTCGGGATCTGCAAGACGAAGATCTGGGTCTCGAAGCGTACAACGACAGGTACGGAGGAAGCTATTTTGACGGTTGGAAGATGATCTCACGTTGTTTATCTGTGTGTTTGTGTGCAGGATTTCGACGTTGCGGGAAGCGTACCGCGTTGTGACGTGTCCTCGAGACAGTCTGCTCACTGCCGGCCATGATCCTGTCAACCTGATCCTGGTACTCAACTCGCTCGTGAAGATGTGCGATCGATACACAGCTCAGCTAAACGAGTACGAGTTCGACTGCTACGGTCCTCTGCTGGCACTGTTGCAGTCGCACTGTACCGCTGAAGGCCAGGTACCAGCATTTACGACCGAGGACGAGCGGTTCGACATCGCCGTGCGAGCGTCCGAGCTGCTTTTCAAGACGTGTGCTGTGTCGATTCGCAACGGCGAGGTGCTGCTTAAGCAGCCTGATCTGGACTCGCTGGAGAAGGTCGTGCGGTTCTGTGTTGACGCGATGGTCGCCGAGCCCGACACCCACAACGCCAAGTTCGACAACATCTGCTTCTTCGTGCTGCAAACCATCACGGGGCTGCTCGCGTCCCAGGCAGGCCGCATGTGGATTTCCGACACGACAACGCTCATCGTCGACATGGTCCGCATCCTGTGGTTGTGGAACCATGGCGCGGCCGTGACGTCGCAGCGCGTCACTATGTCCAAGATCGTTCAGCAAGTACTCGAGAGTAAGTGGCGACTCTATGTGTTCTTTGCTATCAATTGGCACTGATTGAGGTTTGTGATGGCTCACCCCAACAGGCATCTCCCGCATGACAATGCTCAAGGCGAACCAAGAGCGGATCCTGCGCACTGGCGCGCCGTGGCAGCTCGTGCTGCTGTTCTCTCGATACGATCTCGGAGTCGACGAGGCGACCGTGCGTTCACGCTTGGGCGCGACGATCTCCTCGGAGGAAGAGTATGACGCGATCGCCGACGAAGTCCAGAACCTCTTGGCGATCATGTCGGTGCGTGCGCTGTGTCGCCTCGGTGGCTTCTTCCCTCCAGACAGCGCGCTTGCCTCACCGCGTGACGAGCATTTGTCCGAAGCGATCGACGCGCTGTTCACTCCAAACCTCGCGCGGCTGCTGCTTCTCGAGAGTCACCATGAGTTCCTTAAGCTTTTCCACAGCGATTCGGAATCGTACACTCTCCACTGGGACGAAGAGATGCGGCAGGAGATGCTGGGCTTTGTGCGACCCCGTGCTGCGATCGAGCCATCCGTCGAGACCAACGAGACGTTCGTGGACGCTATCCAGTTCCGATTCGACGCGCTGGCGCACGTCTTCGCGCTTGGCGAGATTTACATCGACTCGCTGATTGCGAGTCTCACGGTGCTTCAACAGAACGAGGTACCTGCTTCCCTCAACGATCTGGGTTTGACCGAGCGCTTCTTCCGCGAGCTGTTATCGTTCATCGATAACGGCAAGCTGCAAAATCCTGTATCCAAGACGACAAAGGCGGCCGCCGAGGAAGTCGAAACGACAGAGGACGTCAACCTCGAAGGAAAACAAGAGGAAGAAGTGAAGGAGCTGCGTCCACACAGCGGCTGGCACTTGGAGCAGGCTGATCTGGAGTCGACGTACCGTGTCGTAGCACTGCAGTGCTTGGCGCTCACAAGCGAAGTCGTGCCTGGGTTGGTGGAGCGATACGTCGCCGGCGACGCGCAAGTGATCAAAATGCTGCTGCGTCAACTGTTCCCACCGGACAACGAAGTCCACCAGAGCGACGACGACGACGAGACCAAGACGCTCGTGTTCTCGATGGAGCTGTACGAGTCAGCGAGACACCACTGTATCGTGACGCTCGATGCGCTCTCTCCGCTCAATGGCTTCGGCAGGGCGTCGTACGATGTCGGCATCTGTGAGATCCTGATCGAGGTCGTGAATGTCTGTCGCGATGTCGGGCCTCAAGTGTTGTTGATTCTGCGAAACCTCTGCCGAACGGCCGCCCGTGCGGACTTTGTCACGGACATCCTTCAGTCCGGAATGTATATCGAGTTCATTGGCTGGTTGATCGGCGTCGAGGCCGTTGAGACCGAAGAAGACAAGCAAATGGCCGAGTCGCTGCGACTGCCTGCCGCTGAGCTGCTCGGAGAGATGGGTCGTCCGTCTGGCGCGCTCAGCGTAGAGAGCCTGGCGACGCTGAACCGGTTCTTCCCTGCTTCCTTGAGTGACCAGCTCGTCTCGGAGCCACACACGTTTACCAGTTTCTACCAGCGCGACCATGAGACCCCCGAACTGGTGTGGAACTCGGTGGCCCGTGAGTTCCTGCGCAACAACGTCATCAGCCTGCTGAACGAGTACTACACCGCCGCTTCTGGTGACGATGACGACGATACGAACAAGCCTCGAGAAACCGCCAAGCTGCGGCTGGACGCTCACGTCGTCGACTACGCGAGCGTGTACCCAGAACCGTCGGTGGGCAACGTGTACTTGAATTTGTACATGCGTACCCCGACGCACCGACTCCGCGATCCACTGTGAGTATCCTCGAGATCTTCCCACCATGGTTTCTGTTTTCGATGGGGATCCTAACTGTTGTCTTTCTGCTGCATAGGCACTTCGTGCGATGCCTGTGGACCGAGTACGAGACACTGTATGGAGACCTTTCTCACTTGTCGTCGTCGCTTCGCCAGACTCGCAGTCCCGACGACGACATGATGGCCGAAACAGGCGAGCGCTTCCTAGATCTGGTCACGGCCTGCCTGGTCTGCACGCTTCGTGTAAGTACTCGCGTGTTGTTGTTGTCTTCCTGCCTTGACGTGAGTGAGAGCTCATCTTGACATTCTCGTTTTGTGTAACTCAGACAAACACGTGGGTCCTCGATGCGTTGGCCGACGCCAAGGTTCCGGAGAAGTGCTGCGGGTACCTGAGCGAGTGTGTCCGCCACAACCTGAGCGAGGCCTGCACAATCGCTGTTGTGCGAATTCTGCGCGTGCTCAGCACGTCCAAGCGCTGCGTGGCAAACATGCAGCCCATGGCCTCTAACTTCTTCACGTGTCTACTGGCCGTCGTCAACCGTTCGCGAGGCGGCGAACTCTACCGCGAGACGGCGTACACACTCGAAATCGTGCGTCGCGTCGTGAACAACTTCCCGTCGACGATCGCCAACGGCGAAGGCATCGTGACCGTCGCTATGCGCGTGGATCTGTTCAACTACCTCATGAACATCGTTGAGAACACAGGCGTGCTTGGGCCTGTGCGGCAGCCCAACCTCGTGCGTGCGATCGCGATCGACATTCTCAATACGCTCGAGAAGGACCGCATCCAGGCCCGTGCCGCCCACGATATCCTCAAGAAAAACAAAAAGTGGGAGAAGAAGTACCGCCACGAAGGCTCCGCGATCCCGTCTCCGGCCAGCCCAGAGGACCCGTGGCTCCAGCACCACGGGCCAGATATCGACCGCCAGGTCTCGGATTTCGCGCCGTACGCGTCGAACACTCGCCCGACAAACCCGAACGGCACGATGGTGTTTGCCGCCAACCCGTCGATACGCGGCACGATCATGGAGAAGTTCCGCAACTCGCCAAGACGCGGAAAGGGCTTCCCTGCCAGCATCAGTGAGCGGTCCTCGGTCGCGTCGTCCACGGGTTCCGCTGCCCCGAAACGAGGGCTCAACTACAGGAAGCTCTTCAGTCGTCGAGGCTGAACAGACTGACGGAACCCCTCAAAGGGGGTACAGTACGTAGACGATTTGTATATACAGTGCACATCTCTAGTTGACGATACTGGCTGCGGCGTCGCTCGCGAGCAGCAGAGACTCGTAGTCGCCCTTGAGCTTCGTCCACGTGAACTTGAGGAACTCGTGTCCCTGGTCCTCGAAGAACTTGCGTGGGACGCGAGGATTGCTGCAGAAGCTCCTGAGCTTCTTGAACAACTGGCGTTGGGTATTGAAGACGTTGGCGCCGCGGAAGAACTCGGGGTACACGAGGCGGTTGGGCACCAGCGGATAGCAGCCACAGAGCACGGCGTCGAGCACAGCGACGCCGTAGAATTCGTGGAGACTCGTGGACACGACGACGTCCGCCTGGCGCAGCAGCTCAAAGTACTGGGCTTTGCTGTCGGCGAAGCCCCAGTGGACGACCGTCACGAGGGGCGAGGCCTCGAGCTTGGCCTTGGCGGTCTCAAACACCGGAGGACTCGGGTTGAAAGCCTCACCCAGCACGACCACACGGAAGCGAGCGCCCGCGGCCTCGAGCTCCAGCAGCGTCTGGAAAAACTCGTCCGGGTTCTTGTCGTACTCCCACCGATGGTTCCACAGGATCGTGAGCAGGGCGTCGCCGCCTTTCTCACCGTTCGGTGGGTTGACTGGCGGCGGGACCGTCAGCGGAAAGTACAGCACACGGGACTTGGCTCGCAGCTGAGCTGCTAGCCCACGCGACCGCATCTCTGGCTCCGGGATCTTGTTGATGAACGCGTCGACTTTACCCAGGAAGCTCGTGCAATTGAAGTCCGAGTTGAACAGCAGCTCGTCGGCCGCCACACAGGACACGATCTGGGCCCAGCCGATCTGGAAATCCTCGGCCGCGACCTTGCGCTGCTGCGTGCTGTCGGGGGCGTTCGTAGCCAGTTGGAACGGATACGTGAGCTGGTTCTCGTGGAAGTAGAGGATCTTGCGGACACGTGGGCTGCTCAGGTCGGGCCGCAGCCCGAGCAGCTCCGCGAGGTTCACCATCGACGTCACGAACAGCACACGCAGCGCGTCACTGCGCGGGATCGCAGAGGCGAAGTACATCGACGCCGCCATGAGGCGCCAGTGCCATTTGCGTGGCGGCAGCGAGCAGACAGCGTGGCGCACGTTCTGAGGTTCGAGCAGCTCGTGGACCAGCAGATCAATGAGCTGCTTGTGGGAGCCGCCGTGGAACGGCTCCACGAGCACGGCCTCCACAGCTGCATCTACATGCGCTTCTTCAGTCAGCGGTGGTGCTGCAGTGCGTGATTGCTTGGCGGCGGGCTGCACAGAGGCGTCGCGATCGTCCGCGTCGCTTCGAAGCCGCTTCTCGTCCATTGTGGCACCAATAATGGTGGTCAGATATTGAAGGTTTACGGTAAATGGATGCAATTAACGTATACGCTATTTGGGAAGGAGCTGGTTTAGTGGTGGGCCGACTGCGGCGAGTACTCGAGCGTCGTGAAGTTACGCAGACGCAGCGTCTCGGCGTCCTGGCGGTGGTCCAGATTCAGGAAGTTGGTCATGATCTTGTTGATGTACGTGTTGTCGTGGAGTCCCTTGCACATGCGCTCCAGCACTGACGGACCCATGCAGTGGAGGTCGACGTCCGTGCCGACGTGGCCGATTGTGGTCCAGCCAATGTTTGCCGGTTTGGAGATGACGTGGCCGAGCTCGACCATGACCTTGGTGAGGTCCTTCGTCTTGTCAACCGCCGTGGCGATCTCCTTGACGAGCGCGGCGGTGTCGGTCTCAGTGAACGTCGTCACGTTCGTGAACGTCTGGAGCATCCCGACAGACAGCTCATAGATCTGCGTCTTGCAGGCCGCCGCATCTGTGCACGTCTTGAGCACTGGCGTGAGCTGATTCATCATCCACTCGGTCGACATCATCTGAGCCTGCAAAGCGCGTGGGTACCAGTCGTAGATACCGTCGCGACCGAGTGTGATGCCACCCGTGCCGTGGTCGGCAGCCGAGATGAGACCGACGTTCTTGTTGTTGGACACGAAGTCCTTGACGATTCCCACCGTCTCGTCAAACGTGATGGCTTCCTTGGCCATGGTTCCGGGGTCGTTCGAGTGGCCGGCGTGGTCGACACGCGATCCTTCGATCATCATGAAGAAGCCGTTCTTCTTGGCCGTCGGGTTGTTCTTGAGGATCGCAAGGATCGACTCGACCATCTCTGGGAGCGACGGCTCGCGGTCCGTTTGCCACCGGAAAGAGCGACTCCATCTTCCTCGGATGGACTGGCCAGCGGTTGGCCTGGCTTCATTCGCTGCCTGCTGCTCGCGGATACGATCGACTTCGTAGGACATGTGGCCGCTGTTGAAGATGCCGAACACACGCAGCGAACCGGAGGCCTCGTTCTTGGCCTGGTACTCCATGAGGTCGGCATAGTCCCTCACGATCGAATACCCGGCGCTCTTCAGTTCCGTGTACTGGTCTTCAGTGAAGAACTTGCCGCCACCGCCGAGCAAGAAATCAAGATTCTTGTTGGCGACGTACTGCTTGGCGATCGTGGCTTCGTCGTCGCGATCGATAACGTGCGATGCGAACGAGGCAGGCGTCGCGTGGGTCACACGCGAGGTCACGATCATCCCGGTGACCATACCACGCTTCTTGGCGGCCTCCAGAATCGTACCCAGCGGCTGCTGGAAGTGGTCAACACCAATAGCCTTGTCGTAGGTCTTGAAGCCCGTCGAGTAGGCAGTGGCCGACGAAGCCGAGTCCGTCACATACGACGTCGACGAGTGGGTCTGCACTTGTCCCATGAGCAGCGGGTCGATGTGGAGACGTGTCTTGAGCGACGGGTCCAGCACCGTACGAGCGAGCGCGAAGATGTTGGGGCCCGTGCCGTCCGGGATCATCATGACCAGCGAGCGTGGTCCATTCACGTCTTCATCGATGGCGTAGTCGTAGTCGAGCGTCTTGTACTCG
>JAADXN010000621.1:0-18825 GCA_023337875.1 Pythium apleroticum | reverse complement strand
CAGCGGAGGAGGACGTCGCCTCTCCGTCCTCCCTCCTGGGCAGCTGGTCGAGCTCTCTCAACCAACAGCACTTCTAATCAGAGCGATAGGAACATGCATGTGGTAGGTAGAAACCTCCTATGGACATGCATGCTCAACAGAGATGATGGCGATGGGAACGGAGTTCTCGGTGTTCGCGCAGAGCTCTCCAGCGGACGCCCCACGGCCGCGAGCCAAACGCAAGTGGCGCACGAAGCGCTGGATCCGTACGCGCGACAAGCAGCAACTGGTCTTCTACGCGCTCCAGTTGGACGTGAACGACCTCAGGCAGCAGATCGCGTCGCTGCAGACCACGTACTCGCTGCTCTACGCTCGCGTCCTCAACGGCCAGGACGCGTACATCCGCACGGTGGTCCAGTACTTCGACATGATGCACAGCGGCTTCCACGACGTTCTGAGACCGCGCAGCAGCACCGGTACGAAGCGAATCGATGGACGGCAGTACTTGTACTCGATCATGGACGCGGACATGCGCATGGGGCGACTGCCCGGACTCGACCAGTTCATCGTGATGTGGCAGCGGTACACCGTCGCGTTCGAAGACCTCCATTTCTCGTTGGCCAGCGCTCGCATCCTACCGGCAGACCCGTGTAGGATCCAGGCTGCCGACCCAGGGCAGGTCGTGGTGGTGGCGGAGTCCAGGTTCCAGGCGCGGATGGGGCTGCAGGTGGTCCGGCACGTGTTCCCTAGCTTGGTGGGGAAGCTGTGGCTGCTGGACCGAGTGCTGGGAAAGACGCTGCAAGGCGAAGGCCAGTTGCGGCTCACGTTCGACGTCGACAGCCAGCGAGTGGTGCAAGTGGATATGACGCTGGACATGGTGGGCGCGTTGTTCCGAGTGGTGCGAGATCCGTGGGTTCTGAATGAGATTCTGGACGGCGCGCTGCTCACGCCGGACTGCTGCATCGGAGACCTGAGCCACTTGACGCTGTTACCGGAGCCTGACGACGGAAAGATCAAGAGCGAGCACATGGATACAACGACACTCAAGTTAGAGACCGAAGAGAGCGTTGACGCTGCTGCGGAGACGACGATGAGTGGGCAAGCGTGGCAAATGAGCATGGGCGCTGTGCTGTCACCGTCAGGAAACGACACGAACGTCAGCGTTTGGTGAGGATGAATATCACAGGATTTGGTAAAAGAGAAAGTGGTATCCGTGCCATCGATCAAGGCTCGGTTGGGTTGAATTTTAGCCCGTCGAAAGAACTCGTCCGTAATAGAATGTTGTCGTGTCGGTTCAATCTCTGCAAATCGTCGCGTGGATGAGTGGCCATCGTAGGCTGTAAGAAGGCGCCTGTCACGCTCTGGTCGTCACGTGCAGCCACGGCCAGCAGAAGATCCCCACTGGAATTGTTGCTCAGCGAGGATGCACGCTGTGCAAAGAAAAAAAAGTTGGGAGCCTTTCCAGTGGACAGTTCAGTGTCTGAATGGTGGTTGGTCGTGCAAACGAGAGGCACTGTGCACCAATTTGGCGCCGCCAAAGCGTGCATTCAAGAGGCACGTTGGATGCTGGATCTCTTCACAACTGCGCTTCTGCTGCACACGACTGACTTACAGCCTTCAAGACCAGATCGAGAATGAGCGACCGAGGCAAAATGGCGGCACAGCACGACACGGCGTCCGCCAGATAACAACCGTATTGAGCTGCAGACGTTCATCCGAAGTCCCGGTAACTCAGTACTTTCATGCCGAGCAGGCCAGCCGTCGCATCTGACTGTGAAAAGCTGTGAGGGCAAGAGAGGCCGCCATCGCCGCTCTTCTCATCATCGGATCTCCCGGGGGATGGGCCTCGATTCAAAAAGCTGTGGGCGCCAGAGCTTTCGTCGGGGCTGTCGATCTCCAAAACGACTGGCTGGTGGAGAGTGTGTCCGCATGGTGACGCCATCGCCGAATGTACTGACGCTCGCCGCAAATAGAAGCCTGTCAAGTCATCTACCCACGCACGCACCGGGCCTCACGGCCAAACGACTTTCCTTCCCTTGACCACACTGAGTCCTCCGCAGCCATGGCTTGAGCGTGGGATGCAACAGAGCCCACGCGCTGCCACGTGGCCACGTGGCCACGCACACAATCCTGCCATTCCGGCACGAGCCGGTTCAGTTGTTGAGTCAGGCGACCACACGATCCGCAATCAATGGCTCCAGTAACGTTAAAGCAACTGCACGAGAACCGGTATCAGACTTTTCCTGCGGCTCTTTGATTATGGAGCACACGGATCTGTGCGGAAACGGGCCTTGTCCACCAGCCTCATCGTCCGTTTCGGCGTTCATGCCTGCCTTCGGTACAGTACAGAAGCGTACCGTAGGCTTGAGCGGTTGAGATCTTTCACGAAACAAGGGGAACGCCTTCACAGGTCGGCCGCCTGCAGTCTCCGCTCGTTCAAGGGTTCCTCGTGCAGTCATGGCACCCCGCGCCAAGGCCAAGAGCGAGCGATGGAAGAAGCCCATGCGCAAGCGCGAGCGTCAGGTGATCCAGATTCAGGGGCTTGAGCTGGACATCATCAACCTCCAGCACGAGATCCGTGGTCTCCAGGACGCCAGGAGCCTACTGGACGATCGCAGGCTCGCCAGCGCAGAGGACGCCGGCGCGCGCTACGTGGACATCGTGCAGCGATTCTATCGACTGCTGGGGAACGGCTTCGGTGATTCTCTGTGGGACCACGATTCCAGGCAGTACGTCGACGCACACGCAGTGGTGAGAAACACATTTGCCGCTCACGTCGAGGTCGTCACGGTGGCCAATCAAGTGGAGCGGGGGCGAGGGGCATTGGAGACCAACCTGCTTCGAATCGGTGCGGTTCTTGAGCGACCTCGGGTGACGCTGAAGGAGTCTCACGTAGAGAGAGCGGACCAAGCAGCGGGTCACGTGGTGGTGGCGGGTACGACGGAGACGACGGGTCAGATCACGGAGTTCACGCTTGCGTCCCAGTGCGCGCAATTGCATTTCTACCCAGAGACGCGAGCGACGCTGATGGGTCGCTGCGTTGTGGCTGGTAGTGGTTGCTCGTATACATTTGATACGAACTCGGGGCTCGTGGTGCGAGTGGACGAGCGAGTCGACTTCGTATCCGCTATCGCTCAGCTGCTTGAGGCGGACGACAGGAGCCGAGTATTGCCGGCAAGAGCCCCGTCCATAAGAGAGGCTCTTCAAATGATCCGAGACCAGCAAGAGACAAGTGTAATATACGAACTCTAAACCACGACCTCTCGCGGGCGGGAAAGCGCTGGGCAGTGTGCATTGTTTTTCTGGATCCCACCAGAGTGGTTTGAGAACACGAACGTCTACAAGACATCTTCTGAGTATGATCCCGTCCGTGTGTTGTACCAGGGACTCGTACTAGTATTGTGTGGGCCGTGGAAGTACACGAAGACTTCCAGATTCGCAATGATCCATTCCCGTCGTGTGTAGCCATCCCCACGTAAGTGTATACTGTAGCCGTTCCGGCGGATTACATGTGTATACTTGTGAGTGATGTTCGCTACCTCAATGGCTCTCCATCAGCAGAGTCTCACATAAGCCGAAAATGGAGGAGACCTTCTCGGCTGTACGCCTCGGCCTACATGCCTCTCTAGCTGTACACGCCATCGCCATTACAGCCCTGAGAGGTGCAGAAGACGCTGCCGCCTTCACAGCGCAGCTTCTCGCGGAGGAGCCCCGTGAGATCGACGGCAGAGTCGACAGAGCTGCCGCATTGGCGCTGGCCAGCTTCCCATCTCGCCTCTCGTTTCTCGACCAGCTCTCCGCTGTCATCACGAGGTGGTTTACCAGCGAGCGCTGTCCGTTGCTGGATCAGCCTCCGCTCATCGACGGCGTGAATGCGCTCACGACGAGTCGAGACCGAGTCCTCAGCGTCCCCTTCACTGTGATTTCCGCCTTTGTCAACGCAAGTCTGCGTCAGGTACGACGAACCAATGGCGGGTCTGTCTGCGATCCAGTAACTGACTCTGCTATGCTGCCGACAGGCCGAATGCTCGACTGAGCAGCTACGAGAGACCGTGATCACTCTACTGGAGTCGCTGGGCGGCGCGCGTGGCGTGCTAACGCTGCTGGGCTTCCGTGAGACACCAGGCTCTCGCGTCGTCGCGCCGCTCACTCACGCGCAGTGCCTCGCGTCGTTCCTCCAGCTTCAGAGCGCCAAGGAGAAGCTCACGGTCGGTGCGCGCGCGTTCACGAAGCACTGCCAGCGGTCCTCGGACGGCTTCTGGGGGGAACTGAAGGGCAACGATCTCATGAAAAACGCGACGGCACTGGCCCGAGTCCAGCAGATCCTCGATACGGCCGTGTGGAAGAACGTGCACAGCCTACCGCACGGCGAAGTGACGCTCGAGATCCGCAATGCGCAGGGCTACGGCGCGCGATGGTACGTCGGCGACCAGTCGTTTCGGGGCTTTTTGGAGCCGCAAATGGAGAACGGCCACGAAAATAGATGGCGCCACTGACCTGACGTGGGAAGCGTCGATGCAGTTCGCGGTGGGTTCTTGGAATGTTTCTCGGCGTTTCTTTTCGGGCCTGGGATCTTCGTCGCCGATGAGATTGGTGCTGCGGTGTTGGCTGCTCCGTGGCCATTCCCGGTGGCGATGGCCATGCGACGACGCGGAAAGCGGACGGACGGCTTGTCACTGATCAGGCCGCCTTTGGCTGGTTCTGGGGGGCTTTCATTCGCTGACTTGCACCACTCGCCGCACTTGCACGCATCCAAACTCGAATCACCATGCTCTCCCGTCGCTCGATGTTGCTGGTACTCACCACTCTGGTCACTGCCAGCTTCATGAACATCGCGAGCGCCAAGATGAGCGACGCCGAGTGCGACGCGTACGTTCTGGAGGCCAACCGCGACGCAGGTATCGGCGCCTACAACGACAAAAAGTGCCTCAATGACACGCGGAGCGTCGGATGCTTCGCGGACACGTGCCGCTTCTGCCAGTGGGAGAAAAACGAACAGTCCAAGTATTTCGTCCACTGCGACGAGGCCACTCGACTGCTGGGAGCCACGAAGACCGAAGTGGAGCTGTACTGTCCAGCACTCGTGTCGCCTGGAGACCATGACAACGGTATCACTGCGTACTACGACTTGGGCTGCACCAACGGAGGACTGGGCTGCCAGACGAACAAGTGTCGACTATGCAAGACCCGCCCGACGCCGAAGAGCGCAGTGTACGCCGACTGTCCATTGCCGTCGAACGACACGAACACAACGTGCATCAATGCAGTGAAGGACTCGAAGCTCACGTCGATCGACTTTGTGAACCACGCAAAGTGCAACGCCGAGGATCCTAAATTGGTAGGATGCGTCCCGAAGTCCAAGTGCCGCCTCTGTCGAAAAGAGAAGAACGAAGGCAATCAGTACCTCGTGAGCTGCAAGGTGCTTCGTGAGACGCAAACCATCGAGGTCACACAACTCACCGGTACTGAGAGCGAGATCGTGATCACTGATGAGTCCACCACTACTGACGAAAGCCACGAGATCCTGGACGCGACTGAGGTCAGTGAGGGCTCTCACGAGATCCTGGACGCCTCCACCGCTGTCAACGGCGATCTGACGGCTTTGAGCACTGCAACCAGCATCAGTGCCGCCCAGACGGCGGAGCTGGCGAATGCTGATGACACTGAAGGCATGGGCTCGTACGCTTGGGTGGCAGCGAGTGGGATGCTGGTCCTAGCCGCTGTGGTGGCGGTGTTGGCGATCCGCAAGTCACGCCGCCGCCGTCTCGACCGCATGAACACGCCTCGCACTCCAACCGACCCGACGTCGCTTATCAGCATCCACACGTGCATCGCAACCCTGTGATCCTGTCTTACAATCGTCCGTTTAACATCTTTTCGACTCTTCATTCTGATCAGATAGCGTATGATTCACACAACTACAATACATCCATTCCACAAACCCAATCTTTACGCCGACGCCGCGATCAAGAGCCCCTTGGCGACTTGCTCGGCCTTGTCTTTGCCACAAAGCAGCTCAACGAGCTTCACTCCCATCTCCATCGCCGTGCCTGGGCCTTGGCTCGTCACGCAATTGCCCGTGACGACGACTCGCTCGGTCTTCTTGTAGTCAATGGACGCATCCAGATCCTTCTCGAAACCAGGGTACCCCGTGGCAGGCGTGGGCAACAGGCCGTGGCTGTGGAGCACGACAGCAGGCGCTGCGCAGATCGCGCCGTACCACTTGCCCTCGTGCTTCTGCTTCTTCAGCAAGTCAGTCAGCACCGTCGAGTCACGGAGGTTCGTGGCTCCCGGAAGCCCCTACAGTCACCATCACGGTCTCAGTTATCTCCAATGGCAAGCTCATGTATCGGAGACCGTAACCAACGTACCCCAGGCACGACGATGATGTCGAAGCTGCGATCCACGCAGGCTTCGATGGCCACGTCCGCCTGGACGCGCACGCCTCGCGACATGCGCACGATGTTCTGCGGCTTCTGGCCGACGCTGGCGAGCGTCACACTCACGCCGCCACGCACGAGCACATCGGCCAGCGTCACGGCCTCGATCTCCTCCGTGCCGTCCGCCTACATGCCCCCAAATACCAAGTCAGTTGTCTGTACAAGAGTAGGAACTAAGCACAGTGGGGACGCACCACTGGGATAAGCGCCGTCGGCGGTTCGTGGGCTGTTGCGCTGCTCATACTGCGGCTCTGGATGTGAGAAGGCGCGCACACGAAGAGGGCTCGTAAGGGTGGAGGATGCGGACGGTCTTGATGCGGTACAGAGGATGCAGACGCGCGATTCCACCGATGCTCATGAGCTTGAAAGTGGTCGAGCGTCAACAGGATCTTGTGTCGATCCGGCAGTTTGCTGCTCGGAATCGTACTTAGCGGAACCCACCATGTTATGTTGCGTGCATATCGTACCTATTCAAGATTATGTTGCTCCTAAATATCATGTTTTTTGACAACCATCTGGCGGAGCAATCCATCATTAGTCACTACAGTAATGACAGATGGACGAACCCACCGCAGACCTCTTCGGATGAGCAGCTCTCTGGCTGCATTGCCACACTTCCAGCCAGCCACCAACACACAGCAGACAATGGCCGACGCTCCCGCCTCCCCCGCCGCCGCTGTGGACGCCGACGTCGCCGTACAGGCCGCCCGCGCAACGGAGACCGCCAAGGCGCTGGGGCTCGCGTACTTCGACCACCGCCGCGCGGAAGACGGCACGCCGTCGCCGTTCCTGACGCTCGTACGACTGCTAAGAGAGGGAGACGAATGGGAGAAGGAGGAGCTCGCAGCGGTGATCTGCAGCGTCGCGGATGTGGATTCTAGCGTCCAGGACGACCTCGTGGCCGCCGGTGCGATCGAAGCACTAGTGGAGCTCATCAAGAAAGACGAGAAGGACGCGCAGAAGGAGTGGGCGATCAAGGCGCTGCGTGCGATTGGAGACAGCAACACAACCGTGACGGAGGCGTTGATCAAGCTCCACGCTATTGAGACGCTCGTTGAGGTCCTGAAGTCCGGGACGGAGGAGTTCCAAGTCCACGCGATTACGGCTCTCGTGTCCATGGGCCAGGATCTGCAGGCTGTCAAGGAAGAGCTCGTGGGGGCCGGAGTCATTTCCACGTTGGTCGCGCTTCTCCGGACAGAGTCCCGTACGCTGCATGAACGCGCGTATCGACTGCTGGCGGTGCTGGCGCGTGGCTCGGACGCTTTCGGCACCATGATCGTCGAGACTGGCGTGCTGTCGGCGATCGCAGAGACGCTGAAGGCCGGCGATGAAGGCTCCAAGGCCACTGCTGCGAGCCTCGTTGGATTCCTCGGAGCCGATGCGGACAAGGATGCTGCCATGGCTGCTGGTGTTCTCGAGCCGCTTGTTATCATGCTGCGAGAAGGCACCTCCGACGAACGGTTCTGGGCGGCCTACGCATTGGGTGCGTTAGCAGCCAATGTGACAGGCGAGAGGCGTGCTGTACTCGTCGACGTCTTCGCTGTGCGGTCCGTGATCCAGTTCTTGCGCGACGGAAACAACAAACACTTGATGGCGGGCGTCTTGGGAAACCTGGCGTACTGCTGTGCGGTCAACAAGGATATTATGGTCGAAGCCGGTGCAGTGGGCCCGCTGCTCCACACTCTTCACACGGGAGCTGATGGTGAGAAGCGCATGGCAGCCATGGCAGTGGGTAACTTGGCCTCCAAGCACCCTGTGAACCAGGACATTCTATTTGGTGCCGGCGTGATTGCACCGATCGTGGAGATGTTGCGGTCTGGGGATGCGCAGCAGGCGCGAACGGCTGCTGACGCGTTGGGAGATCTTGTCGACAACCACAAAGCGGCTCAGTTTACGGCCATCCAGGCTGGCGCGGTTCCTCTGCTCACGGCACTCGCCAAGGACGGATCGGATCCTCAGAAGACCAAGGCAATGCGTGCATTGGGCAAGCTCGCAGCCGACAACAGCTACCTCCAGTCCACCATCGGAGACGCGGGGGCCGTTGAATCGCTTGCCGATCAACTGTGGGCCACCACCGCCTCCGCTAGTGAGTGGAAGCTGTCGGCAACGCGTGCGCTGGGCAAGCTGGCAGCAAACCACAAAGCCAACCAGAGCCGCGTCGTGAAAGCCCGCGTCGTGGGTATGCTGGTGGCGCAGTGGCGCAACGCCAACGAGAAAGAGAAGCGCGCGATCGCGAAGACGCTGCGCCACGTCGCCGAGAACGAAGACGCCCACTCGATGGTCGAAGCGCTCGGCTGTCTCGACATTATCAACGCAGCGACTGCAGTTGTCAGTCACTGAAGTAGCTCAGATATCCCCCCATTAGCTGAAGGAGCTGTCATTTACTGGTAGGAGGGCGCTCTATTAGGGGCTGGCGAGAAAGGCGGCGGGCACCTGATGTGGTGCGTGCGAGTACAGCGGGCGATGAGGACGGCAATTCTGCCAATGACGAGGACGAACGAGATAGCGAGTCTGAAGGTGAAGACCATGATGGAGTCGACGTCGACTTCGGTGCCGCAGCGAACTGGTTGCGGGAGGAACGGGGTGAGTTCGGCTATTCCGACGATGACGCAGAGGGTGATCACGAAGACGAAGGCAAGTCGGCGCTGGTGTAGGGAGTGACGACAACCCGTGTATCTAACATATTTCAATACGTATGCACTCCAGTGTGTTTCGAATTAGTCTGACCGAGGTCAGACTAATTATCGTGCGGCGTTCACGAGCCCAGCTACATGAATTAGTCTGACGCAGACTAATTACGGTGAACGGTGTAGTACTGTAACATGACATCATTACACATGATGGGCGTAATGACGTGGCCTCTCCCACACACAGGAGACTCAGCAGCCAACGCCTCCTCTCGTTGACAGCTCACTCTGCAATCGGCCTACAGTACCCGTTCCCACAGCCAGCAGCAGCCTCCCAGACGCATCATGTCAGACGCAGAGGTCGCGATGCAAATCGCTCGCGCATCGGAGACCGTCGAGGCGATCTCGACAGCGTATTTCAACCACCGTGCGGCCGACGGCGGCTTCGAGTCGCCGCTCAAGGACTTTGTTCCTCTGCTGCATGAAGGCGACAACTACATGAAGCAGGAATGCGTGGACAAGATCTCGTCGCTGGCGTCGTTCGATACGCTGGCGCAATACCACTTCGTGCTCAATGACGTCGTGGAGCCGCTTGTGGAGCTTCTCAAGGACGGAGAACTGGATGGGATCAGGAAAGGAGCCATCAAGGCGCTGCGCAACATCGGCGTAGAGAACGACTCCGCTGCCACACGCGTGTCCATGGTCGGTGGCTCCAAGGCGCTGGTCGAGATCGTGCGATCGGGGACGGAAGCACTCAAGCACGACGCGATCGAGGCGATTTGGGTGTTGGCGCAGAAGCTCAAGTCGATCCAGATGAACGTTGTAAGCGGAGGCGGCATCCCCGTGCTGGTCGGCGTGCTGTCCACGGGCTCGCCATCGATGCAAGCCTACGCGCTGCAGATTCTCGACGTGGTGGCACGCTGCACAGAAGAGTTCCAGACACAAATGATCGATGCGGGCGTGATGAAGCCTGCCATCGAGCTCATGAAGGTCGGCTGTGGCCCTGAAGGTGACATCTCGAGATACCGGGCCGCGAAATTGGTGCTGGCGTTCGGTATGGAGGCCAGCAAGAACGCGTTCTTCGCTGCCGGAGTCGTCGAGCCACTTGTCGCGATGCTGGGTGAGGGTTCTTTCGATGAGAGAAGCTGTGCGGCGCTAGTGATGGGTAACCTCGTCAGTGAAACACGGCCGATCATCCTGGATACGCCGGCGGCTGAGTCGCTGATCCACTTCGTGATCGACGGAGACGAGGACCGGGGTACGAATGTTGCGGTGGTCGTGAAGCTCACGTACTACACCGCGGAAAACCGTAGCATCCTCGTTGGCCACGGCATCGTTGAGCCACTTCTCCACTTGATGCGTTCGGGAGACGATCGCGAGAAGACGTATGCCACGGCCGCGCTCGGTAACCTCGTGTGGAAGCACCCAACCAACCAAGAGATCGTCCTGGCATCAGGCGCGGCGGATCTGCTGCTGGATCTGTTGCGGTCGGGAGCCGAAGAACAGCGCCGATTGGCAGCAAACGCGCTTGGAGACTTCGTTGCGAAGAAACCCGCCATTCAGCAGGCCGTTTTTCATGGCGGTGCGGCACCTTTCCTTGTGGAACTCGTTAAATCAGGAAGTGGCAAGTCGCCAGTGGACGGAACTCGCACACTGGGAAAGCTTGCCGCGGACAACGAACCAATCCAGACGAGCCTCGGAGACATGGGGGCCGTTGAAGCCCTCACTGACCTGTTGTGGGCGTCACGGACCCTGTCGACAGAGGTGCGGGTCGCGACAACACGAGCCCTACGCAAACTGGCGGCAAACCACACGGCGAACCAGACGAGAATCGTGGACGCCCGAGTCGTGGACACACTCATCGCCCAATGGCGCACTGGCGAAGCAAAAGAGAAGCGATTGGCTGGGGAGGTGCTCAGCCAGGTCGCGTGGCACCCAACGGCATTCGTGATGATTGAAGGGCTGGGCGCCTCTGAAGCGATTAGTGAACACAACCAGAGCGACGAAGGTGAGACGAAGGCCAACGAATAAATGCATACACAGAACTGCTTCATCAAAACACGCGCTTGAGGAAGTTGATGGATGTGCTCTTAACAACACTGAGTCAGCAAGACGCAGGTCGGTCAACGGGAGCACAGCAACGATCTACCGTCACTGTTCCAGCCTCTGGTACAGCTTCTCCTGACGGGCAATGACTGGGAGAAGGAACAAGCAGCGATGATGGCGCGGTCGATTCCCTACCTCGACAGCGGATCCCCCCAGCACATCGTCGGCACTGGTGTGAACGAGGCGTTGGTCGAGCTGCTACGCACCGCTTCGACGGCGGGACAAAAGGAGGCGGTGGCAGGCGCCCTTGGCCTTCTTGGTAATGGCAACGCCGCGTTTGCCAAGGCTGTGATCGACGCTGGCGCGATTCCCCAACTGACCAAGGCGATGCTGGACACCACGGCTGATGTGCGCGTCGCGGCTGCGTGGGCGTTGATGACGCTCGCGCGTCAGTCTCAAGAAGTAGCCCCAGCGATCCTGAAGGCCGACAGACTCCAGTCGACCATGACTCTTCTCCGCAGCGACGACAACACTGACCGGGAATCCGCGATCATGCTGCTTGCCGCCATCACGAAACACTCGCCTGCAGCCGGCAGTGAGATAGTTCGATCCGGTGGTCTGGAGCTGCTCGTGGCACTGCTGCGTGACGCGTCAACCACTTCGCGAGAGAGAGCAGCGACTGTGGTGCTGGGCCTCTCGCTCGACGCTGACAAGGATGCTGCCATTGCCGCAGGCGTGCTCGAGCCGCTTCAGCAGATGTCTCAAGCCGGACCGTCAGATGAGAAGGTCTCCGCTATCGTCGCGCTGGGCTCCTTGGCAGCCAACAAGGAAGGCAACAAGCGCATGATTGTGGTGAGCGCCGGCACAGTTCGATCGGTCCTCCAGTTCCTCCGCTACAGTGACCACAAGCGCGTGATGGCGTCTGTGGTCGCCGCCTTCGCCTACTCGGCGGAAGAGAATCGTGAAACCCTCGTCCAAGCTGGCATCGTTGGGCCGCTGGTCCACTTGCTCAGGACGGGTGACGAGGTCGAGAAGCAACTGGCGGCCATAGCGCTGTCAAATCTGATACACAACAACGCAAAGCACCAGGAAATCGTGTTCGCAGCCGGCGTGGTCCCATTTGTGGTCGAGCTCCTGCGGTCGAAGTCGACAGTCTCCGAGTCATACGCAACGAACGCCGTGTGCAATCTGCTGAAGAAGAATCGAGCGGCTCAGTTCGCCGTTGCACGTGAAGGCGCCATCCCGCTCTTGGCAACGCTCGCGAAGGACGGCTCGGAAGACCAGCGCAGTGCAGCGATCCGAGTGCTGAGGAAGCTCGCTGATGGGAACCGCTTCAATCAGACGATCGTCGGAGAGACTCGCGTGATCGAGGAGCTCGCTTACGTGTTGCATCAAATTGGATCCAGTCTTGATATGAGGATCCTGGCGGTGCGAGCTCTTGGGAAGCTGGCAGACGGCCACGCTTCCAATCAGACTCGCATTGTGAACACGGGGGTCGTGGAGAAGCTCGTCGCTGGCTGGAGAACCACAGAGTCGTCCAGGATGAAGTCCTCGATCGCAAATACGTTGTGCTACATCGCCGAAGACGAACTCGCGGCGGCCATGATCGAGAGCTTGGGCGCGACCCACATCATGAGTGAGGAGAATGAGACATCCAAAAGCAGCAGCGACGCTGAGGCCAAGTCGAAAGACGAAGTGCACAGATATACAGTAGCTTGGTAGGACCGGAGTGACAAGACGCTCTGAGCTTCGCCCAGAAACATAGAGGCTCTTGTCCGATCTTTTCATCCTTCTATGAATAGTTTGTTGCGTTGCCTCAGGTCTCGGTGGTCACCACAACGAGTCGGCTTCAGAATGTGGACAGAATGCCAGCAAGACAAAGCGGACGCCGCCGAGCGACGAGGTGCATCTCGCTGCGTCATGTTGAGGCATCACGAGGCTATCATGTCGACGGTCGCGAGCCTATTGGTACCCGGAATCGGCTCGGCGAAGAAGGCGCTGGTAGCGATGAACAACCTGCGGCACGAGATGCACGAATGCGAAGACCTGAGCGGACGCCTGCTTTTCCGCCTGCTCGATGCCTTCAAGCAGCTTCGTGCAATGGAAAAGGAGAAACAAGCCACGTCACAGCGAAGTTTGGATCAGTACGGTCGGTTGCTGGGCAAGTGTGTGGTGTTCATGAAGAAATATGGCGTGAAGCCTCTGTACGTGCGCGTGCTGGAGCAGCAGAAGACGCTGGACGAGATCCAGCTCCTCCACGAAGAGCTGGACTGTGTAACTGAAGGTCTCAGCATCTCAAGGGCGTCGTGGAAGGCGAAATGGGAGGACGAAGTCGCGGCCCACAGCGCGATGCTGCGTATGGTGATCGACGACGACGAGTGCGTCAAGTTTGAAATGGGCGACGGCCAGCAGCAAGTCGAGGCGATGGCGGAACTCAAGTTTGGTATTGAGTGGTGTAGAGGCAGACATACAACACATGAGCGAGACATGATCGAGAAGCTGCACTCGCAGATCCGACGGCTTTCAATGATCGAAGAGCCCGAGGTGCCAAACTGGTTCATTCCTCTGAGCGAAGTGGCCTACGAGACCAAGCCATTCGCACACGTCTCCACCGGCTCGCTGCACGCTGGCATGTGGAACTCGCGCGGGGTGGTCGTGATGGTCCAGAAGCCAAACGTTGGCACCAACACGGGCATCCGAAATCGAGCCAAGCTCGTTGACCGCGTCAACGCCTCCATGAAGATGTCGCACCCTCACGTCACGCGGATCGCAGGTGCCAATCACGTTGCCTCGCATCCTTTTGTCGTGCTGGAGACAACGGCAAAGGAGACTTTCACGATGCGCTATCACTCAGTCGGCCGAGAAGACGACCTGACCAAGTGGCGCTGTCTGTGTCAAGCTGCCCGTGGGCTCCAGTATCTGCACGATGAAGGTATCATTCACGGAGGATTGACGTTGGACAGCATTCTTGTGGGCGGTGATGGCGTGGCACGGATCGTGAGCTCCGTCATAAGCAGACCCGTTACGGAAGCTGGCAGTCTCCGATATCGCGCTCCTGAGTGTCTTGACCGTCGACCAACTGCCGCCTCAGATGTGTATTCCCTTGGGATGTGCGTCCTCGAAGCTTTCACGGGTGAGCCGCCATTCGGGTGTGTCGACGACGGTATGGTGTACTTCCTCCTGCGCGACGGAAAGCAGCCATCGAGACCGGAGACCCTGCCCGATCACATTTGGAGTCTTATCAAAAACATGACCATGACGGATCCTCTGCAGCGCTGCTCCCTTGCAAGCGTAGTGTCCGCGCTTGAGAATCTAGGTCAAGCCAAGGCCGATTCGCGCCATGATCTCGCGGCCATAGTCGTGAAGAATTCGATCGAGACCGCTGTTCGACGTGTAGTGGCTTCCACTGAGTGGCTGGACGAAGACGGCGCAACCGATGGCTCCGAGATCGACACGAGCTACAGCGAGGATGAGTACGAGTCGTACAAGACTGGCACTGACGATCAGAGTGACTCGCCTCGTACGTCAGAGAGTGAGGTGAGCCACGAGAGTGACGCTGACGATCCCGATGAAAGTCTCGACGACGTCTTTGCTGGGCTCGCGGATGTGTTTAACCTCCTCCCAGACAACGTGACGCCAAAGAAACTCAGCCAACGTGTGGCGATCGCATCCACCTCTGACAAGGAGGACGCTACACGAGCTCCCGCCGGAGTCACACTTTCTATTGGTCCAGACCCGATCGATTGTCAAGCGTCAAGCTGTGATGTCGTGGACTCCGTTGTAATATCGCAACGTTTGGAAGCACTCGAGGCTCACGATCAAGAGGCTGCTCAGAAGGCAGCGCGAGCACTTCGGTACTGGGCATCGCATCCCCGCAACTACGAGCCATTCGTGGAGGCAAACGCAATCAGTGCGCTTGTTCGTATTCTTCAAGACGAGACCCATGATATCGGCGGAATTGTCGCTGACACTATGGTGCTCCTCGCAGAAAATCCTGCCAACGACGATGCCTTTACCGACGCAATCGACGTTCTTGTAGGGATGACTGCAGCGAGTACGCATTCGTTTATCCCCAGAGCTATTAGCGTGCTCAGTGCGTTGGCGACTCGTGATCAGAACCGGGTAAGGATTGCCCAAGTCGGCGGAGTCTCAACAATGATCGCCGCGGCAAGAGGACAAGGCTGTGGTGGACAGGAGCAAGCACGAGCAGCAACCGTACTCGGTCGGCTCGGAGCGATCGGGTGGATTCTCCAGGCGATCGTGGATGCTGGAGGGTTGGCGCCGTTGATTCTTCTTCGATTACGCGGGACGACGGCTCAGCGAACGGAGGCTCAAGTGGCTCTAACGTCACTTGTCAGGGGTGGTGTCAACGACAGCAAAGCGTGCTATCGAATCCTCGTTTCGATGCTGCGAGATGGCAACGAAGCGCAGAAGGATCTAGCAATCGAGGCGATCGCGGAGCTCGCGCAGCATTCCACGTGCTATGCGGACATGCTAAAAGCACAGGTGGTGAGGCCTCTGGTCCAGTTGGTTCAAGGTGATCCAGGCTATCGGAGACAACGCGCAGTGCGTGTTCTGGCATCTCTGACGAGTGAAACAACGAGCCATAGTACTTTCGTGGCACAAGGCGGTGTCCAAGCTCTGCTTTCGCTTGTGATCGGCGGTGTCAACACCGAAAGGCAAATTGCAACTCGAGGTATCCGCAATCTGTCCTCGAACCGCCGCTGCCACAAGCTGATTTTCTCCTCGAGTGGCATCCAAGTGCTTCTTGGGGCACTGGACACGACGGAGATCGAGTTGATTCGCGAAGCTGCTCAAGCGGTTCTCAACTTATGCCCGAATTACAGTGAGAGCATCGAAGAGACAGGTGCCATTCCACGCATCGCCTCGCTTCTAGGATGCGAAGACGACGCCATCAAGACCGCAGCGTGTGGGATCTTGTCATCCATTGCCAGCCATGACGATAAACGCATGGAGATTGTCGAGGCTGGTGGACTTGCTCCACTAATCGAAATCATACGCACCGGCAGTGGCGAAATGGAGGCTTCTGCGGCTGCAGCGCTGATCTCGCTGATGAAGGACCCGGAAGTTCGGCGAGCAGGTCGAGAGATGGGCGTCATGGACACACTGCAGGAGCTGGCGACCTCCGGGTCTTCCGCTCAAGCTGAAACCCACCGCGCGGTCATGAAGGCGCTGAGGTGTGAGATCATGTATCCACAGGACGGCGAGTACTGTATCTCATATCTTTGTTGAGATATCAGTTGGGTCAGTTGTCAAATGAGGGTCAAATTGCGTGGCAATACAGGGGATTCTACGTTGCGCCACCCTCTAATTGCAACCACCAACGCTATGGTCTCTGATCTCACGACTTCGTTGAAGGGAGATAGATTCTCCACCGTGGCAGACAGAGTCTCCGCACCAGTCAGTCGAGGCAGCTCATGCACACACACACCGGCAATACGCTTCGAGGCTGCAACTGGAACAGCAACGACTACTTCTCGATCCGCCGTTGCCATTCATCAATTCACGCGACAGAAGAGAAGCAATGCTCGCCAAGCTCACCACCATCGTCATCGCCATCGTGGCGACAACTTTTGCATCTGCAAACGCCCGTACGGAGCAAATCCCCCTCTACGCTGTTGCCATGAACAGCTCCAGTACTCGAGAGTTGACCGCGCAAGGAAGCTGCTGGATGATGCGAGCCAACATCGATCTCACCGGCCACGACTACGCCTTCGCCAAGGAGAAGAGACCGGAGCCCTGCGTCGACCGGTGCGACAAGTCAGATCCGTGCAGCATGATGACCTGGACGAACTGGGAAGGAGGGCGATGCTGGCTCAAGAAGTCGGCCGAGCCGGGCGAACGGATTCAGGCAACGGTGAACCCGGGCGCGTTCAGCTTGATCTTTGCCGCGCCGTGCAAGCGGGTCGACGTCGCGTTGGGCAAGTGCGAAATGACGGACAAGGATGCCGACGTCGGGGCGCAGCAGTCACCGACAGCTCAGTCGTGCTATGGAATTTGTGCTGCCATGGACGATTGCCGAGTGTTCACGTGGACGCCGTTCAACGGTGGCACGTGCTGGATGAAGAACACCGTCAGCGACTGCAAGCCGTCGCCTACGGCCGAGTCGGGCGTGATCTTCGAGGCCGCGTAGTGCGCCTCATTCCGAAGCTTTGGAGCGATGACGATACCTGCAAACTGACCGGGTAGAAAAAACTATCAAATATTGTGGCATCCACTACTCTAGCATGTATCCATTGGATATTACATGAGGCATCCGCTTGCGAATATGTATCTCTCAGAATCTCGAAAATCCAATTGTGGACTTCGAGTGAGATACGGCATTTGTGGTGTATCTCCATCGTGGAGGTGAGGCCCCAGACTGCAATGTGGTCTAGTGAATCTCATCTCCATTCACAAATATATCACACACAGAGTAAATCCTGAACGAGGGCACTTTTTCGAGAAGATCGCCTTATGTTCTTCAACTCCAACGTTCCGGCCAGAATACATGCACGGAACGCGGGTGCTACATCGCGCATTCATTCGATATCTCAAAGTCTCGTCGATTCGATATCTCGCAGGCAGCTGCGAGGATGCTAGTTTTGAAAAGCCCTAGGCAGGCCCTTCAAGAGAAATCACGTACCGTACTCGTGGTAATCTCATAGACTCTCTCAGTTCACAACGAGCACTAGACTGTATTGCGTCTCCACTGGAGACGCAATTCTGGAATGGACTGGAGACGGTCTCCAGTCCATTCCAGAATTTGGCAAGCATCAAGTAGTCAAGACGAAGGCCAAAACGAAGGCCAAAACGCTCGAGTAACCCCCACACCGGAACCATGCTCGCCAAACTCGCTACGATCTCGTCAGTCGCGCTCCTCTTCGCTGTCTCTCCGACTGCGGCAGAGCACGGCGCTGCGAGCTCCGCCATCACGCTGACCAACAGCTCCAGTACCCGCGAGTTGACTGCCGAAGCGAAGGCCTGCTACACCTACGTGGTAGGCGTCGACATCGTCGGTCATGACGTCGGTTTCCTGAAGGCAAAGAGTCCTAGTCCTTGCCAAGTCCACTGAGCAAACACTGGGTGGTGTGATATGTTCACGTGGACCGACTACGACAACGGCCGTTGCTGGCTCAAGAAGAGGGTGCCGGGCATCGCAGTGAGGGTGACTTCAAAGAGCGGCGCCTACAGCTTCATCGATCTGAAGGACATGGGCTGTACGCGTGCAGATGTGTCGTTGGGAAAGTGCGAGATCACGAGTTCGAAGTACGACGTCGGCTCGAAGAAGGCAACATCGGCAAAGGAGTGCTACGGCCATTGCGCCACGATTGCCCCCTGCACGGCGTGGACGTGGACGCCTTACAACGGCGGTATGTGCTGGCTGAAGAGCGAACCATTGGCCTGCAAGCCATCCAATGGGGGCGAGTCGGGGGTCATCTTCGCGCCGTGGCGAGGACCTAGGATAAACATACCCAACTTAATTGGTAACATTACTAAAAATGTACCGAGTGAAACCGAAGCATCCCGAACGAGAGAAATTTTCCACAATGAAACTTTCAACTGGGAAAGAAATGTATTTTTTCAAAACCGAAGTCGAAGACGAGCCTTGGCTACTTCTCGTAATTCCGAAGAGTTCGAATGAGCCAAGCGACCGAGTCATGAACAATCGCGTTTCGCGAACCGCCGTGTCCGCCGTGTCCCGCAATTCACTTGCGCCCGCGCCCGCGCTG
>JAADXN010000620.1:0-18845 GCA_023337875.1 Pythium apleroticum | reverse complement strand
GCAGAAGAAGCGCAAGGCAGACCGCCGCGACAAACTCAAGAAGACGGCGCTGTGCAAGCACTTCGACAAGCCTGGAGGCTGTCCGTTCCCTAACTGCCGCTTCGCTCACGGCTGCGATGAGGTGGCTGCTGACGAGACCAGCGCCATGCTCGCGAAGCAGCGCCAGTTTCTGCGCGAGCAGGTCAAGAACCGCACGGAGGGTCGCTTCAAGAGCGAAGGCTCAGGCTCCACGGCCGTCTTCGCGCGCCGCGGCACCATGGTGAGCCACCGTCTCTGTGGGCATCTCTGGAGTCACTCTCTAACCAACCGTCCTGTTTCATGCAGATTGAGCGCTACTACACAGAGCTGTTCGCGTGCGACGTAATGGGCAAGCCCGGCCAGGACCAGTACGTGCACATGCACTCGAACCGCCTGAGCGTCGTGGGCGCCGCGCCGTCGCACCCGCTCATGCACGAGCAGATCACGGCCGTCGAGTTCACATCGAACGTGCTGGACAGCCGCGTGAGTGGCAAGAAGAAGCGAGGCGGCCAGTTCCTGCTGCCTGAGACCATCTTGTGCCACGTGCGCTGTGCCAGCGGCGTGTCGTACGCGCTGCGCAGCTGCATCCGCGGCACGCTGCTGGAGGTGAACGAGCGCGTGGTGGCCGACCCAACGCTGCTGCAGCGCAAGCCCGAGTCGGACGGGTACCTGGTCATCGTGCAGCCCAAGACCGCCGAAGTGATGGAGATCCAAGAGTCGCTGCTCACCAAGGCGGAGCACGCGCTCTACCGTGCGGCGCATCCTGTCGAGAAGGCTGAGTCGACTCCAGTTGAGCCTGCTGCGGCAGCAGAGCCGCTGGCTGTCGAGACGGCGCAGTAGATCACTAGATAATAGAATAGAATGGCCCAGTTTCGCTTGTTTGTTCTTCCCCGCTCATACTACTAGTACCTACTACCGTACACACACACGTCGTCGTCCTCGTCTATCGCTTGGCGCCATCCGCCGCCTTCTTCCGAATCACCACGTCCAGCAGTGTCCGCATGAACTTGGTGAGCTCGCTGCGCTTGAAGCTCAGCTCTTCCTGCAGATACGACGGCGGCTTGAACGCGGCGGGCGTCGTCTCGCTGGGCACGTACTCGACTTCCTCCGTGGCATCGTGCGGCACGGCCAAGTCGAATGTGAAGCGCTTGCCCGTGACTGAGTCCACGACTGCACAGGCCACATCGGTGTAGTTCTCAGGCTCCTGGTCATCGTCTTCGTCATCCAGCGTCTCGATTAACCGCAGCTCGGTGCTCGTGACCAGTCGGTACAGTTCCAGTAGCTACGTTTCACAGTCCCATCAGAACATGACCCTGAGCTGTCAGACCCATCAATCTCACTCACCTTTTTGGCTTGACTCAGCTCCACACTGTTGTCGCCTGTCCGCGCCACGGCCGCCGCGTCCGCTCGGCTGATGGCTTGCCGTCCTCCGCCGGCACGTTGCGCGCGCTTGGCCTCTCCCTCCAGCTCTTTGATTTGTCTCCGTAGTCGCTCATTCGCAGCCACCGAGTCCTCGCGCTCGCGCTTCAGCGTCTCCACCCTCAGTTTGTGTTCCGTCTGCAGCTCCTCCACCCGCGTATTGTGGTCGATCTGCGCCTGTTGTGCGTGTGACGACATTGCCGTGATCTCGTTCTTAAGCTTGGCCACCAGCTTCTCGTACGTGCGCTTCTCCTCCTTTGCCAGGTCCTTGGCTTCTTTCAGTAGCCGCTCGGTCTCTGACTCGCGGAACTCGCGCAGCTCCTCGTACTTCTTGCGCAGCTCCTGTATCTCCAGCGGTGCAGACGTCGCCACAGCGCCGGTTCGCTCAACTCGACTAGAAGTAGCGGTCACCAACGCCATTGTTCTTGTCGTCGCCTCGTACTCCACCTCCCGCGCCTTCGCGGGCGCATTCTTCACCTTCGACTTGGCCTTGGGCTTATCCTCCTCACGCTCCCCAGGCCGTTGACTGGCCTTCGCCTTCGTCTTGGGCTTGGCCTTCACCTCCATCCGCTCCTCCTCTAGCTCCTCCTCCGCATCCTCCTCATCTTTGCGTTTCTTGCTGGTCGCATTGGTCGTCTTGGCCTTCTTCGTCACCGCCGCCGCACTCTTCTCCTTCTTCTCCTTCTTCTTCTTCTCCACCACGAGCTCCTCCTCCTCCTCCTCTGCGTCCTCTCGGTCCTCGTCCTCCTCGTCGTCCTCCCACGCCTTGCGCTTGCCGCCTCGTCCGGGCAGCGCCTTGGCCGCCGGCGACAGGAAGTCCGTGTAGTCCACGGGCGCGCCGCGCGTGCGCAGCTTGGTCATGCTGGTGATCAGGAGCTCCTCGCGTCGGCGGGTGGGTATGACGCCCGTGGTCTGGTCTTTTGACCCGCACGTGGGCCCTCAAACTCCCGCCCAGCCAGACCGAGCAGCGGTTTGAACAGCAACTCAAAAATCCAAAAATCCAACTGGGTTCTTATCGAGTTCATAACTTATGTTTTGTCTGCTTCTTGCGGTCGCTACGATTAACGACCGAGCGCTGTTAAATAACACTTGATGGCTTCATCATGCCGTCCACGCGCATGGAGAATGCGGCCAAGCAGCGCCACGCCCACGGCACTATGCTGCAGCTCCACGCTCACACGACACGCCTCCTCGGCCTCGAGCAGCTGGCCCAGATGCAGGCGACTCTCTGCCAGCATGTACCACACGCGCGCGTTCGTGCGCTCGATAGCCGCAGCGCGCGACAGCTCCAGCACGGCGGCCTCGTACTCCTTCTCCTGTAGACACTTGGTCGCCACGCGGACGGCGCGGCCAACCGCGGCTCGAGCTTTCTGGTACTGGAGCACTTTGTCTCGTGATTGCCGAGCATCTTCTCTTAATAAACTGGCGGCGTGCTCCATGCGCTTCCACTCCTCAATCAGAGCCGGCAGCTCGAGTTGGTGGCGATGGATCTGCTTCTCCAGCTCCATGATCTCGCGCATCAACTGGAGCCCTTCCTCGCACACTTCCTCTTCGACGAACGGCTGGGGGTTCTCAACGATGGTCACAGACGACGAGAAACGCACGCGGCCTTCCTTCGCGGCGGTAGTTGGCGTGAGTGGCTTCGGGACGCTGACCGTGGCAGCCGCCGACTCGAGGCTGCTGCTATCTTCGTCGACTTCGACCGTCAACGGCGCAGCAGCAGCAAGACTGTCATCGAGCCGCGCGGTCGCGTGGTGCTCCTGCTCCTCGTCGCTGCTGCTGCTGGCCTTGTCCACTGCCTTCTCACGCTCCAGCTCCTCACTGTCGCTGATTGAGACTGTGCCCGTGGACGACGTGCTCATTTTTCTATTCTGGGATTTGCGAGGGGCGACCGTTTCCGAAACCGGCGGAGTCGACGAGAGCGCGAGCTCGAGCTCCTTGGGCGACGCTGGCTTCATCTCCACGACCGTCGGCATCGAGAACATGGCTCCGGAGGCCTCATGGGACACGGTCACGTGGTTCTGCTCCGTGGCCTTCGCATTCTCCGCCTTGATGAATGACTGGAGATACTGCATGGCGATGGCGTCGTCTTCTTTCGTGTCACGCACGGATGCGGAGAAGGACGCGATGTCGGACATCGCGAACGACGCATCCAAGGGCTGGTTGGGCGGGATGTGGAAGGTCTTTTGAACTGGAGCCGGCGGGGGTGGAAGCGGCGTGGAGCCGAACTGTTTGCGGATTGAGAGCGTCTTGGTGGTCTTGGGTTTCTTGGGCGAGTCAAACTGTTTCTTGGGGCTCATGTGCGGGCCGTGGCCTTTGCGAGGCGAGAAAGAGTCCATGTAAGGTGGCGGCGACGGGGGGGCCTTGGGTGGTGGCTTCTTAAAATTCATGTGGCGTTCTGGAGGTTCCGAAATGCCTCGCCGCCGGGCCACGCTCGCGCCGCGCGTGGGTGACTGACTGGCCTGCATATTGTTCCACCGCTGCTTCGGATCCCACGTGGAGCCGTCGGCCTTGCGCAGCGGGCTGGGACTTCCACTGCTCGATCTCGATTCGTTGCGCACCATCGTTCGTGCGCGGCCACGCTCTGTTCTCACCAGCCGTGGGTCGTTGGAGTCGACGTGGTCCATAAGCGTGAAGTTTCGACTGCGAGCACTGTCTCCACCGCGACTGCTTCCGCCGGCCGTGGTGATGCCTCGCGGGCGCCGCAGCGTGAGTCCGTACTGGCACTTGGGGTAGCACACGTCGCACACACGCTGCCGCTCCGTCGACATGGAAGACGGCACGACGGCGCGGTTGCGCGAGTGCTTGTTGCAGACGGACGCGCCGCAGTAGCGGCAGTGGTGGCGGCCGCGCACGTAGCTGAACTCGACGCCGCAGATGCCGCATGACGAGTCGTGTTTCCAGCGCCCGATCTTGGGGATGAACACCTTGAGTTCGGCCGCGAGATCATCGCGAGTCGGCGGCAGCGCCATGGGCATGCCCGAGGAATCGCGCGGAACTCTGGACGACTCAGGACGAGGCCTCTCTGGACGCGTGACTTCCGGATGCGGACGCGCCTCGTCCGGAGATCTATCGACGCGTTAGTCGCTGTGCCTGTACGAAGTCGGTCGGTAGTGGGTCTAACTGGGTGGCGGAGTTAGACGTCACCTTCGGCCATTCAGCGCTCCGGGTCGATTCGATTCCTGTAATGGCCGGCGCGAACCCCGAGCCCGCCTGGCGCCTCAACAAGTGAGAACGGTTGATGCTTGCTCGACGATGTCCGGACGCCCCCGCCACGTCTGCTCGTGCCTCTCGAGTTCCGGCCTGTGATTGAAAGTCCAAGTTTGTCCGGATGGACCGAGAGCCATCACCAGTCCTCGAGTCCAGCTGGCTCGCGGGCATCTGGCGTTACATCTGCAAACCCGTTGCTGGCTCTTTTCTTCAACGGAGTGGCATCAGAGTGATGGTCTTTCGATCTCCGTCCAGTCCAACTTGTCTCTCAACCAGTCAGGCTCACCCAGATGGGCCTGAACCCGTCTGCACTGCAGTCTGCTGCAGAGTCTGCAACAAACTGGTTGCCGCGCCCAGTCGCTACAGCACTGCAACCGCGAAGGCTGGTGCTGTTCCTGCGACGCTTCTAGGGGTTCGGTGTCGACGCCTGCATCCATCTCCGGGACCACAGAAGAAGAAGAATCGATGGACGCGTTTGTCGTGCGCACGCCGCAGCTGTTCGCGAGCGACGCGGCTCGGTTGTTACTTCGAGGCAACGCGAGTGGCGATGCTGACGCGGCAGCCACACTGCGGCGCCATATTGAAGCCGGCGGTGGCCGCATTGTCCACGAAGCCACCGCGGATGTGGATGTGGATGACTCCGCTGTGACGCTGGTGGTCGTGGTGACGCCGGAGCCGCAGTTGACGCCCGTGCTGCGCGACGAGATCGAGGCCTGCCGGCGCCGCCACCCGCACGCCACCGTCGTCCCGGCGCACTGGGTGCTCTCGTGCGTGCGGCAGCGGAAGCGCGTGCAAGCGCCGGTGAATCTGGGCGAATCCTCGGCCGCCGTGGAGCCGGCTGACGACGACGCGAACGACAAGGGTCCAGACCGGAAGAAGCGCAAGGTGGAGGAGTCTGCGGGTCTGGAGGGGAAGGGTCCCCGTGAGGAGAGTGGGTCTGCGCCGAGTGGGGATGGGGGAGTGCCTGACGTCACGCGTGCCTGGAAGACAGTTGCGGACGGCGCGCTGCACTTCTGGGACGCCTCGGCGGCGGGCGTCGCGAGCGGACTTCAACGTGCGAATGGAGCCCGCGGCCGCGTGAAGATGGCGGCGTTCGACCTGGACGGCACGCTCATCACGACCAAGAGCGGCAAGCGCTTCGCGCAGCACGCCGACGACTGGGCGCCGTTCCACGCCACGCGCGTGGCGGCCACGCTGCGGCGGCTCGCGGCCGACGGCTTCACGCTCGTGGTCGTGTCCAACCAGAACGGCGTGGCCAAGGGCAAGACCAGCGCGCGCGACGTGCAGGCCAAGATGCAGGCCGTGGTGCGCAGGCTCGGCGTGCCCATGCTCGTGCTCTTCGCCACGCAGGACGACGAGATGCGCAAGCCGCGCACGGGCGCCTGGCGCTGGCTGCTGCAGGAGCTGCGGCTGCAGCCCGACGACGTGGACGCCGCGGCGAGCTTCTACTGCGGCGATGCAGCCGGGCGGCCCAAGATCGCCGGCCGCAGCAAGGACTTCGCGGCCACAGACTACAAGTTCGCGCTCAACCTCGGCCTGGGCTTCCGCACGCCCGAGGAGCTGTTCCTGCAGACCACGCAGCGTATCCACACGCGGCCGGAGATGTGGGACATGGACTTCGATCCGCGCGGCATCCCCTCGGACGACTCGCCTGACGCGCGCAAGCGCCTCGACCCGCCCACAGCCGAGTACGCGCGGCAGGGCGTCGTGGAGCTCGTGGTGCTCACGGGTCCGCCGGCGTCGGGCAAGAGCCACCTGGCCACGCACTTCACGGGCTACGAAGTGGTGTGTCAGGACGAGCTCAAGACGGCCGCCAAGTGCGTGGCTGCCTGCACGCGCGCGCTGGAGGCCGGCAAGAGCGTGGTCGTGGACAGCACGAACCGCGACGCGCGCGGCCGCAGGGACTGGCTCGCGCTGGCGAAGAAGCACGGCGCGGCGGCGCGCTGCTTCTTCATGGACGTCTCCAAGCCGCTGGCCATGCACCTGAACACGTTCCGCAAGCTCACGTCGAGCAAGGAGATCCCGGACATCGCGATCCACACGTTTTTCAAGAACTACGTCGCGCCCACGGTGCGTGTGGTGGTGCGGCGACGAACGCTCGGTTGGCCCGATACTAACTAATGCTTGTGCTGTGGTGACAGAAAGAGGAAGGATTCGAGTCCGTTGTCAAAGTGCGGTTCTGCGTCGAGACCGCGTCGCTCTCTGACGCGCACCGCCGTCTCATCATGTCCTTCCTATAAATACACGAGAGAGGAGAGACCGTGAAGATGACACGCTCGGCGTTCTTTCTATTGCGAGTAGCTGCAGCTCTGGGCAGAAGGAGGAGTCCGGATCGAACGCGCGAGTCTGAGCCTCGTCGGAAGTACTAACCTGCGCTGCTTTCGTAGTCGGAGCTCCAGGGCCCAAGAAATCAAGAAAGCGCAGTCCCAATTGTCGACCATGTCGTCCAAGGTCAAGGACGGGCTGTTCCTGGGCGACATCGACGCTGCGCAGGACGCCGAGTTCCTGCAGCTCAATGGCATCGTCCACATCGTCAACTGCGTGCCGCGTCAGGTGCCCAACCTCTTCCAGCAGTCGCTCGGGCTCGCGTACGTGGCGTGCGATCTGGAGGAAGTGCTGCGGCGGCCATTTTTTGATCTCAAGAACCGCCAGTTCATGGGGATCGTGCAGCTCATCGACCGCGCGCTGGAACAGACCGAGAGCGTGCTCGTGCACTCGCTCAACGGGATTAACCGCAGCCCGAGCGTCATGATGGGCTACCTCATGGTCAAGTACTGCTGGGGCGTGGACAAGGCGTACGAGTTCCTGCTCAGCAAGCGTGCGGACATCAAGCCCCACGAGTCGTACATCGACCAGCTCTGCCTGCTGGAGGCGCAGCTGCAGACGCAGTTGGGGAGCCGCGCGACCGAGCAGCAGCTCTACGAGTGGCATCCTGCACTCGCCGACCCACGCACTGACGAGATTGTGCTCATCCACACCTACCTGAACGCTCTGTCTGCCTCCAAGCCACCGACCAAGAAGGAGCCGAACAAGCCCCCGGCAAGTCGACGGCTCTCGTGGATCGACCAGAACCCGCAAATGGTACGCCCCCCCCCTGCATTCCCTAGGTCATGGCATGGCATGGTGTCTTCACAGTCCATTGATCTGACTGTGTTGTTGTAGAAAAAGCTGTACCCATCGCTCATGATCAAGCCCGAGCGCCCTCCAAACCAATCGTACAGCGACATGTTGCCGGTGAGAACTCGTCGTCGGCTCGTGGCCATTCACACGTCTAACAAGGTCATTGGATTTTCAGGCCAATGGCTGGGTGGACCTCATTAATCCAGGCAACGCCGCCGCAGGGCCAGTTCCCAAGCCCATCGCCGCGTTCTTGGACTCGTCGGCTCCGTCCACCACATCGAACGTGTTAAAAGACAATGATGAAGCCGATACAGGGAACGAGAACGCGTCCGTGGTCAATCGAGGGCGCCGCGTGCACTCGTTCTCGGTGCCGCAGCGTCGCGACATCGAAGTGGAGCCGAGCTCCCCCATCAGCGAGCGAGATGAGCAGGACCTGACCATCGAGGTGGCCGCCTCGGCGTCCAGCAACGCTGGCTCGTCGTCGGCATTTCTGCCTCGGCAGCCCGTGCCGCGGCATCAGCAGCAGCTCCGCAGTGTGGTCCCCTCCGCTGGTCCCGTGCGGCAGCCGCAACAGCAACAACAGCCAGGATTAGCAGCGCAAACGACCCGATCGGCAGCAGCACGCCCAGTGACCTCTGGTCCGTCGGTCTCCAAATCCCAACTGTCGTCCTTCACGAGTGGCGCCGTGACATCTACGACCATGTCCTCCACCTCCAAGGCCTCGACCACCAAGAAGGCGCCGGATTACGCCAAGCCCGTCAAGCCTGGTAGTCGATCCGCCATGCCTTCACGAACCTTCTCGACTGCAGCGCCGTCACTGGCACCCAGGCAGCCACTCGAACGTCGCAGCAGCTCGTCGTCTGCGGTCTCCACGGGATCTTTCAGCGCGCGCGGCTCCTACGCAGGCGACCTGCCGCTGCCTCAGACTCAGTCGGCGTTTTCAGTCCGTCGCGCAGTCACAGAGACCGACTCGTGGGCCACGGCAGCCAACGCTGCGTCGACACGGCCACGCACGGCACCGCCGCGCATGCGGAAGAAGGACTCCGACTCGACGCTGTTCCAGTCCAAAACGAAGTCGACCGTGGATGCGTCCTTCCTCTCGGCATCATCCATCAGTGGGGGCATCAATCGCGTCTCGTTGGACGTGTCATCTTTGCCCACGGGTGTCGGCCGCCGCCTGTCCGGTGCAGACTACGGTACGGCGTCGTCCACGTTCATCGGGGCGTCGTTCCGCAGTCAGAAGCTCTCAGGCCGCAGCGGCTCCACGGCAGCCGCGCCGCCCGCGGGGGCAGCGACGCCTTCCGTCACCGCGTCCACTGCTGCGTCGCGATCCAAGAGCGCGCGTGCCCACTGGAAGTAGATAGAGTCATCGGTTTGGAGGAGCTCTTCAACATGGGAGGTCACTTGTTGCCATTTGTGCGCGCTTGTATTTAGAAAGGGTACTGTACTGAGACCACTCTGGGACGGAATGCACTGGCAGTTGAAGTAGCCAGACGCACGAGTCGCGCGTGGCGTGGCTGCGGCGACCAGCAGACCCTGACGCGGAAGCAGACGCGCATGGGCAACGCCACGGCCTCGCTCGCGTGCCTGACGCGCGCGTGTGTGGCCGAAGACGCGGCGCAGGACGACAATGCGGCGGTGCAGGCGGTGCTGCACGTGGCGCTGGAGCTGGCGGGCTGCGGATCTCGGTGCGTCTTGCGTTGTGGCTATGGGATGATGCGGTCGACAGAGCCGCTGGTAGTTGACACACAGTGATGCAGTAGGAAGACGCTGCACGTGCCGCTGCGACGCGCGCTGTGGACGGCGCCCATCGCCTCACTCAAGCGCGCGCTACTGGTGGCGGACGACGCCGCGGAGCTGCTGGAGGCAGCAGCCACTGCTGACTCCACGGGGCTCACGAATGGATCTGCTCGAGTCAAAGATGGGAGTGTGCGCCTGCCACTGGATGACTCAAAGGAGGGCGGTAACCGTGAGGCGCGTGCGTTCCTGGCGGTGCTCGCGTGTGGGCGGTGCGCGCGCCCGCGTGGCTGCTCCTGCGGATGGCGCAGCGAGCACGCGGTCTCCGTGGCCCACGAGTCGCTGTCTCTTGCGCAGCTTCTGCCGCGAATCCTGGTACAGAACAACACAGCTAGCTGCCTTGCAAGTCTACCTTGGCTGACTGAGCTTGTTGCGACTAGCCCATCGCGTCAGCAGGGGAAGTCTCGACTCCGCGGTCACTTCACGTGAAGATCTTCGAGTCCTCTCGGCCGTCTATCACGTTACTGGAAGCCGCTGTCGTGCGGTACAAGATCGTGGATCCGATGGTCGAGAGTCTGCGAGCCGTGCGTCCTGGAGCTCGTACGTCGTAGCCGTCGGCGTGCTGCTCACTTTGCGTGTCTGTCTGTCTCTCTTGCGCAGGTTTTCACGGTCGACGTGCAGTACGGAGAGCAGAAGTGGAGCGTCTCACACCGCTTCCGAGATTTCGTCGCACTCCACGAATCGCTGCACACGATCGCAGCCAAGTCGCTGCTGCCGGAGCTGCCACCTTCAAAGTGGTTCGGACGACTGGACGCTGATTTCCTCCACTCAAGACGTGTGGCTCTCGACCAGTACGTCCGTGGCCTGCTCTGCATTGACTGTGTTCGCGACAGCGTGGCGTTGCTGGCGTTTCTGGGTGGTATGAGTGTTTTCACTTCTCTCCAACGAATATCGCTCCTCTCACCTTTCGTTGGCGCGCTTGTAGCGATCTCCACGAACCAGGAGAAGCTCATGCAGCCACCGGCCGACTCGCTGTGCCCGCTCGAGGTCATGCACCTACGAGTGCTCCAGCACTACGTCTCGCCGGGCGACTTGTTGCTCTTCCGGAGTAACGGCGCCATCAGCTCACTGCAGCGATCCGTCACGGGCTCGGAATGGGACCACGTGGCCGTGGTCGTCCCCCGCGCCAGCGACGACGCCAACAAGGGTTTCCTGCTGCTCGAAGCCACGGGCGACGGCGTCACCGCGCTCTCGCTAGTACGTGTGACTTGATTGGATCCGCTGACGTGGGTGGACTGAACCTCTTTCGCGTGATGTGACGCAGACAACTCGCCTGTATGCCTACTCGGCCTTCCACACGAGTCGCATCGTGCTGCGACAGCTCCACACGCCGCTGCTCAGCCCTGCTGTGCGCAGTGAGCTGCTTCTCCGGTTCACAAACCAAGTGAAAGGCCGTCCATACGGACTCGGACTTGACAAGGTGCTTCGGACGGACGAGAGGCGGCCTCGAGACGCTGTTGACACTGGCAGGGAGGACTACTTCTGCTCTGAACTCGTACGAGTCCACGTGCTCAGACTCGGCATTTCTGCACGTATCTGATGACGCTTTGCCATGGTGGGACAGGTGGCCGACGCGTATAAGGCGCTAGGCCTCATCGACCCCACGATTCTGCCCAGCAACTTCTGGCCGAGTGCGTCGCCTACGGTCTCCGCTACCCCTTCTCGCCCAATCTTTCACTGACAGGCGCCCTCTCTGTTGCACCGTCCAGGCTCCTTCTCTGTCGCTGCCTTCGTGGATGTGGAGCTCAGTCGCCACGGCGCGTCGCTCGGTGGCGCCATCGCAATCGACTGTCAGGTGCTGGAAGTGGCGCTCGCCAAGCGCACAGCTCCAAGGATGTCAATATAGTTGCAGTTGTTAGCAACCTGTTCTTACCGGCTGCCTCTGTAGCCATCGCGATCTTGAAGCGACACACGCCGACTCTTCATCTTCTGCCACCCCACACCCTGTCCCCATCGTGATTCCTCCCTTTTCAGAGGTCCACGACGCTATAGCCATGAAGAAGCTGTTCAAGCTCTCGTCCAAGTTCCATGGCCAGGGCCGCGTGGTGTTCGCGTGGCAGCCGAACGGCGGCTTCCTCGCGACCGCCGGCAAGAACGGGCTCGTCCACATCTTCGACCGCCAGGGCGAGCAGTACGATGAGATCGGCCTCGACATGTCGGCGCCCGTGATCGCGCTGGACTGGGACCCGGACGGCAGCACGCTGGCCGTGCTGCAGCAGGGCAGCAACATCGTGCCGCTCTGGGACCTGAGCTCGCGGTCCACGCAGAACCTGGACACGAACCTCAAGGACCCGACGTTCCTCAAGTGGTCCGCGTCCGGCGCGCAGCTCGCGATCGGCACGCAGAAGGGAAACCTCGTGCTGTACTCCAAGGCCACGCGCAAGATCGTGCCTGTGCTGGGCAAACACTCGAAGCGCATCACGTCGGGCGCGTGGAACAGCGCCGACCAGCTCGTGCTGGGCTCTGAGGACAGGATGCTGACCGTGAGCAACGCCAAGGGCGACACGATCGAGATGCGGGAGCTGAGCCTCGTGCCCACGGACATCAAGTTCGGCCGCAAGCGCGGCGACTCGATGAAGGCGGCGGAGCAGCTCGTGGCCATCAGCATCACGCGCTCCATCATTCTGTTCAGTCTGCAGGACCCGGCCAACCCCATCGAGCTCACGTTCCAGGCGGTGCGTGGTCGATTCCTACTGACACGTGGATTTTCTGAGTGCCCAAACTGAGTCGTTGTGTGTGACTCTCTCGCCAGCACTACGGCTCCATCGTGTTCTTCGAGTGGTTTGGCGACGGACTCATCATGATCGCGTTCTCCGAGGGCTTCGTGATCGTCATTTCCACCAAGATCGACGTACGTTGTGTTTGCATTTCGCTCTGAAGTCCACTTTCGTATCCTCACTGAGCGCTTGCACCCGCTGTAGGAAATCGGCGAAGAGGTCTTTTCCGGCCGCTTCTTCACGGAGCGGATCTACGCCGCGAGCTACTCGCACTCTCTCAACCGCGCGGCGATCAGCGGCGACAGCGGCATCAAGGTCGTCGACATGTCCACGCACGCCGAGATCGCGAGCGACATGGTGAAGCTCACAGACGCCGAGGAGAACGAGGCCAGCATGATGGCGTTCACGAGCGACGGGCAGATCCTCACGGTCGCCACGCAGGGCGGCACGATCCAGAACTTTCTCGCGCGCATGCCCAAGATCTTCGACCACTACAGCAACTACGTCGCGTACCTGAGTTCGCTGCGGGAGCTGAGCGTCGTGGACGTGCTGGGCCGTGACAGCCCCATCCACATCTCCGTCTCCATCGAGCCGTCGTTCGTCACGCTCGGCCCACGCCACGTCGCCGTGGGCATGAACAACCGCGTGTGGTACTACCGCTGCGACGGCACGGCCAACGACGCGCTGGTGAACGAGCAGCAGTACCTGGGCCGCGTGACGAGCGTCAAGCTCAACCGCGACTACGTGTCCGTCCTCTGCGACGGCAAGGCGAGTCTCCACTTGATCGAACCGGGCGCCGGCGGCCACGCCGATCTCCAGGAGGAGCAGGGCAAAGTGTTTTCATCGTCTTCTGGAGGCGGCCGCGACGAGCGCAACAACGAGATCAGCTCCATCGCGCTCACCAAGGACTTCTTCGTGTACGCGACGTCCAACGGTACGGGCGCGATCCACTTCTTCTACCTGAGCGAGTGGAAGTTTCTGGATGGTTGCTCTTACCGCCACGACGACGGCGTGGGCATCGTGTCCATCGCGCCCAACCGCGACGGCACGCGCATCGTGTTCCTCGACTCGCGCCGTCGTGGGTACGTGCTCCACGCGCCCACGCGAGAGGCGCTCTATATCCCCAGTATCCCGAGCACCACGACGGCGATCCTGTGGGACACCGTCGACCCGAACGTGTTCGTCGCGCTGCAGCCGAGCGAGATGAGTCTGTTCCTGTACACAGACATCACGGTGAACGGGCCCGAGGTCACGCAGCTCGGCTTCATGGAGATCCACGGCGAGGGAGAAGTGATCATCGCGCCGCAGACGACGCCCATCGGCTCGGACGTGGCGCCCATTCTCATCTGCGACGGCGTCGTGACCTGTCAGCACGTGTCGGGCAAACTCACGAGCCTCACATCCTGCACACACGACCAGCTCGTGATGAAGAGCGGCCGTAGCGCACCCACGGCGGACTCGGAGAAGGCCATGTTTCGCCAGAACCTGAGTCTGCTGCGCATGGACGCCGCGTGGAAGCTGGTCTGCAGCATCAACTCACGCGACTACTGGCTCGCCCTTGCCGGTCGCGCGATGCACACGCTGGATATTGGCGTCGCGAAGCGCGTGTATCGCCAGCTGGGTGACGCCGGCATGGTGCTCGGACTGGACCGCATCGAAAACATCGAGGAAAAGAACTTGCTGGCCGGCCACGTGTCCATGCTCTTTGGCGAGTACGGCGAAGCACGGCGCCTCTTCCTCAACTCGAGCGACCCTATGGCCGCGCTGCACATGCAGAAGTACCTGCTGCAGTGGGAGCAGGCACTCAAGCTTGCCGACTCGCTCGCCGTGGAGCTCGTGCCGGAGCTGAGCGTCGCGTACGCCACGCAACTCGAGTTCCGCGGCGAGTTTGAGGGTGCGCTCAAGATGTACGAGCACGCGACGAACGTGAGCGACGAGCAAGGAAGTCCCGTGGGCTGCAGTGACAAGCTGCGGCAGCAAAGCGTGGCTGGCGTCGCGCGCTGTACGTTCCGCCTGGGCGACTTGCGTCGTGGCATTCGTCTCGTGAGCGACGTGGGCGATGTGAACTTGTACAAGGAGTGCGCTGTGATCCTCGAAGGTATGAAGCAGCACGCAGAGGCTGCCGCGCTGTACGAAAAGGGTGAACTGTATGAGAAGGCCGCGCAGATCTACATCCAGATGAAGAATCTGGCCAAGGCAGCGCCGCTGATGCCCAAGGTCAAGACCCCCAAGATCCACTCGCAGTATGGACGTGCCAAGGAGGCACTAGGCGACTTCAGCGCCGCGTCCGAAGCGTACGAGGCTGCTGGCGACCTGGACAACGTGGTGCGCATCCAGTTGGAGAACCTGCACAACCCCGAGACGGCGTTCTCCATCGTGCGCGACACCAAGTCGTCTGAAGGCGCGTTGGTGGTGGCGAAGTACTCCACGGAGACGGGCAACTACAAGTGCGCCATCGAGTTCCTGCTCATGGCCAACAAAGAGGAGGAGGCGTTTGCTCTGGCGATGACCCACGGCGAAGTGGACGCGTTCGCGCAGCTGCTGGGCGAGCGGATCTCGGTGGAGCGTGCTGCTAAAGTCGCGCAGCACTACGAGCAGACGCAGGCGCCGGCCCGTGCGGCCGAGTTTTACCAGATCTGCGGAAACTACCACAAGGCGCTGCGTCTGTTCCTTCTCTGCGGTGACGCAGAGCTCAGCAAGGCCATCGAAGTGGTGGGCAAGGCGCGCAACGACATGCTCACGCACACGCTCATCGACCATCTCATGGGCGAGACGGACGGCATCCCGAAGGATCCGAACCACATCTTCCGACTGTACATGGCGCTGGGCAACTACGCGCAGGCCGCCAAGACGGCGATCATCATCTCACGCCAGGAGCAGGAGCTCGGCAACTACAAGGTCGCGCACGACGTGCTCGTGGAGACCCACCGCCAGCTCGAGAGCCACAAGATCCACGTGAGCCAGGACCTGCGCACCTCGCTCATGCTGCTGCACAGCTACATTTTGGTCAAGAAACTCGTCAAGCGAGGAGACCACACGGCCGCGGCTCGCATGCTCGTGCGTGTGGCTAAGCACATCTCCAAGTTCCCGACGCACGTGTCCAACATCCTCATCTCGGCCGTGATCGAGTGCCAGCGCGCCGGCCTGCGCGCCTACAGCTACGACTATGCGACGACGCTCATGAAGCCCGAGTACCGCAACACGATCGACAAGGAGATCAAGCGCAAGATCGAGGCCATCGTGCGACGCCCCAACAAGGAGCAGGCGCCCGACCCCATGACGCCGTGCCCGTTCTGCGACAACGAGCTGCCCGAGGCGGAGCTCGACTGCGCCAAGTGCAAGAACTGGGTCCCGTACTGCGTCGTCACGGGCTACCACATGGTCAAGGACGACTGGGCCAAGTGCCCCAAGTGCGCATTCCCGGCGCTGTACTCGCAGCTCACGGCGCACCTCGAGACCGACGCGTCGTGTCCGATGTGCGAGCAGCCGCTGGAGGCCGCGGACGTGCACCACACGCCGCCGGCCGAGCTCAAGCTCAGCGACTCGGCGAGTGACGAGACGCCGTGACGCGATGCGGAGGCCCGTACACACTACCAGCAGTAAGCCACTTGTATTATCTCTATTCTTCCGTACGTATCGCATCGCATTGATTGATTTTATTGATTTGGATCATCCTGGCTGTCGTCTTCGACGTCCGACATCCACTGCATCGTCTTCTCGTACACCAAAAACGTCACGGCGCTCACGGGGAACGCGCGCAGCATGGTCGCGCCGAAGCCCTTGAGGAAGAACTGGGCGCCTTCGCTCTGCACGTGCTCGCGCGTGAGATGCCATGCGCTCTTGGTCACGTGGAGCTCCTGGCTCTGCACGCACGACTTGACCACGTCCATGGGCTGGCTGAAGAACCAGGACGTGGAGCCGGCGATGCCGCCCGCCAGCAGCAGCCGGAAGTCGGTCTCTTTGCTCGGGTCGTCGTCGGTCAGCCGTCGCTTGGTCACCTCGTACGAGTAGAAGTACAAGCCAAACGCCGGCACGTCGCGCAGCAGACACATCTCCCAGCCGCGGAAAAGCCCGCGCAAGCCGACGTGGCGATACAGGCGCCGCGCGCACTCAACCGAGCTCTCGCTGGCGCCGGCGCGGCGGTGGTCCACTTGTAGCTGGATCTTGACGTGCTCCGACGGCGCCGCGAACACGGTCTGCACGCAGCCCGCGGCGGCTCCAGCGACCAGGTGCTGCGCGGCCGACAGCTTGTCCTGGCGCGTTGCCTCCCGAATCGACCGCGCCACGAAGCCCTGAACGCCGAACACGACGGCATTGATAGGCGCGTTCGACAGCACGGGCGAGAGCAGGCCCTTGTAGAGCCCCACGGGGCCTTCCTGGACCACGATCTGGCGCATGGTGCGGAAGACGCCGCGCGTGGCGAGCGCCGGCGCGTCCGTCTGCAGCCGCACTTTGACCGTGTCCAGCGGATGGCCCGCGACGATGCCGGCCACGCCGCCGACGGTGCCGGCGTTCAGGTCCTTGGCCACATCGATCCAGTCCATCCACGCGCGTTCTGGGCTGCTTGTTCGTTGGCGTGTTTACGACTCAGCCGAGTCACTGCGGACGTGGAGAGAGAGCTCCTCGGTTCGTCGACAGATACACGACACGGGACAGCGCAGCCCAAGTTCAAGCAGGAGCGAGGCAAACACCCAATCTCCCAAAACCTGTGTGGAAGAATGATGGGCTTTTGCTATACTCAATAGACACTGCAGGTGTGTATACTGTATTGTATTTGGAAGGTGAATCGATAAGTACAGGCTATGTCTAGCGCGAGGAGTAAATCTTACCGAATTTACATATTACCCCCATTTCATAGAACTATTTACCGTTCGGCACCATTTTCCTCATGTAATGCGAAGAGAATCACGAGAGGGCGATGTGTCGGCGCAGTTCAAGAAACGAGAGGCTGTCAAACACACAACCAAATCGGTCGGAATCACAGGGAAAGCGGTTAACGTCACAAACTATGGGTCTGTAGCACAAAAGAGATAGATAACCAGGATGGATCCCACAGGGGAAAACAGGCCTTGACACTGATACAGGCAAGCCAGCTACTCGACAGGTCGTCCCATCCCGTTCCATGCAGCAACTAGACGTTTCAGCGCCGTTTGCTTGGGTCGACACCTAGAGTTGGTGTGGGCCACGGTTCACCCCAGATTTATCGATCTAGGCGGTGCTACATTTTTACCTAATCTAGCCTGTCCTAGAAATTCTGTGTGATGGCATTTGCACAGACCAACGGCGACGGCATCACGGGAGGGCAACATGTACGACTGGACTAGCATCAAGAACCTCGCCAGTGAGCAGGATTTCTAAGACTATCGCGACCTGGTCTTGTGCTGCTCTGTGATTGAGCACACGGACGACAAAGATTTGTGCAATGTGTGCGATGGCGATCACGTCTCTGTTGAGCGCCAGATTCGTTGTACTAGTGTCTCCTTCACCGCAAGGTCTACCTGCCCGGTAGTCTGGAAGGTTCACCGTTGCAGCGCAATTGACGTATGAGCCGTACAGACAATGAGTCTCACGGTTGCGGATCGCTGCCGTGTTTTCGTGAACATCTTACTCGGATCACGGCCGCAACGAAAGCTTTCTTTGAAAGCGAGGATGACACGATGATTCTCCACGTAGTATCGAAGTCCGGCTGCAACACCATCCGACGATTCGTGAAGCACCTCGTGGCTGACCAACTATCGAGCAGATTGTCAACGTTCTCAAGCACATTCGAGACGAGAAGGGACGGCACAATACGAGTGCGGCGATCAAAGAATTTGTGACCAAGCGGGTGTACACTGTCAGCTCCGAACACCATCCGAAAGTAGCCTTTATCTTCGCCCCCCCCCGTCTTGATTCCGACAGGTTTCCATTCGTCGCCAGAGGTGATGATGACGACCCCTTTGTGCTTGGTGTGACGACGCTGCAACTGCTCGACAATCGCGGACGGCTTGCGTTTTGTGGCCTTTCACGCGGATGCCACGGTCGAGCTCAGCGACTTCGTGTATCCAGTCATCACGTGTGGTATGACCGATGAAGGCCGTTGTCATCAGCTGGCGGCATTATTCGTCGTCAGCCAAAGGACCCGGCACGATTACGCTCTCTTCTTTCGTTCACTTGGGAACCTCATCTGGTAGGAGGGCGGGATAATGACACTACCCGATCGTGAACAGCACCATGACGGGATGAGGAGCACTACGAAAAAGTGATTACCGTAATAGACTTGTCTTTAATATCTGCCTTGGCTCTTGGCTCTATTCGGGTCATTTTTGCTGCATCCCTTCTAAGTATGACAAATCAATTTCGAGAGGGCCCACCAAACGAGAGGTGGCGCCTGTGGTTCAAAATCGTACGCGGAAAACGCGCGAACTCTTTCATACCTAGCTTTCAGTCAACGGCAATGGCGCGCGCAGTTCAAGGTCGCCCGCAAATCCGGGGGAAGCCTCGCAAGCCCAAGCTGTATTTGCGCAAGAGCTACAAGCAAGAGAAGAAGGACGCGGTTGTGGCTCACGCAACTGCTACCAGCGT
>JAADXN010000619.1:0-18933 GCA_023337875.1 Pythium apleroticum | reverse complement strand
TTCGGGAAACTTGATGATCGCCAGCGCTAAATCCATCGCAAGTGAACGTTTGAGTTGGTGATAGTCTTGGCGTGGTCAGGGGCTGTTGATTGAGGTGTGCAACTCCATAGCAGTGCTATGATAGCACTCTTGATGGTCCGTCGGGATCTCTGAAGGGTGTGGTCCACGTCGGAGCCATTTCTTCCATTGAAGCATATACGTTCGTCCCAAGCATATAACACGTTGAAAGTTTACACAATGGAAATCCCTGCTTTTCGGCGAATCAAAAGCGCGAGCCCACGAGCCCGCGAGCCCGGACCCTCTTCGCTTAGGTACGACGACGAGCTTTTGCACGAGCCCGCCAGGAGCCGGGCTCGTGGATGCACTGTCTATGCACGAGCCCGGTTTTTTGGCTCGTGGCTCGTGGGTTATTGGGTCGAGCCGAGATTATTGGGTTTTTCCCGGCTCGTGCCCCTCGGGCTCGTCGGATCCGTGGACGCTGCCAATCTACCGACCTGACGGCCGATCAGACCAAGGCTTCCGAGCTATTTCGGTCCCCTTTTTTCAATCCGAAGTGGATGCGATGAGGAGACCGGAGCGAGCCTCTCATCTTAGCTGTACCTGGTTAAGCCTGCACTCCCGCTCGTCAGTTCGGCTACGTCGCCCCTGACGCTCCTGCAGTGGTCAGCTTAGCGTCGAACTCGCAGCGTCGTGATACCTTTCTCTCCTTGTGGCCACCACTGCGACATTGAAGCGCAAGGTACACGAGGCGCTGTCTCATTCACTCTCGCTTTCCTTGGGGTAAACCATGATGAGCAAGCGCGGCATTGACGCCCAGCCCAAGGGATCCGGCAGCGTGTCGCCTGGTACGAGCCCAGTGAACACGCCAGGGGGACCGTCGAATGAAGTCGGAGAAGGCGCGACGGCGTACAACGCCATGAGTCGCAAAAAGTCCGACGAGGGCAAACCCGACAGCGAGTTTGAAGACCTCGAAGGCAGAGGAATTCTTCGTCGTGAGGAGTCCGAGGTCGAGACGTCAGTAGGCCCGGACGTGGAGATGCGCAGCGTCTCGGAGATCGAACAGGACGAAGCTCGAGCCAACAACAACCGCCGCCTCACGATCCTGCAGCTGGAACGCTTCCGTCGCGCCATCGCAGCTGATAAGAACAAGCACGGCCGCCGCTCGTCGTCGTCGCAGTGGCATGCCAAGGTCCGTCGCGGCGAAGTCTTCACGAGCGTGTTTACGGAGAACCCGGACGGAGTGAACACGGGGCCTCCGTGTGAGCTGCGCATCGTGAGCTACCCATGGGCGATGTGGGTCCTCGGCTCGCTGTTGATCATTGCGGCCTCGATCTTCGTGGACCACATCCACAAGAAAGCGCTGTCGGATGCGCGGCTTAAAGCGGAGGAAGCAACGGTGAACTGGTGGAAGTACATGGTCGCGGGCATCGTGTACGTCTGTGCGGCGGCCGTGTTTCTCAACGGCCGCGTCGAGACCTTCACCATGAACAGAGACCTTGGTTTGCTCAGTATCCGCTCCACGAAGCCGCTCTGCCCGCTGCACAAGCTCAGCCGCACGCGCGTCGTCGAAAAGGAACTGCGCACGATCACAGACGTCCGTATCGAGGCCTCTGGCGAGATCTTGAGCGGTGAGGTCGACACGCGAGCCTACAAAGTGCACTTCGACTTTGACGACGGCACCCACACGACGACACTCGAAGGCCGCTCCAAGAAGAAGGCGCTCGTGCGCTGCCGCCTCATTAAGCAGTTCCTGCTCTCGTGTGCGCCACCGGAATCGCCGTCGCCCTCGGACAGTGCAAGCACGAGCGGAAGCGGAACGCTTTCACCATTGGCCTCGCTGCCTGTCGGTCCAGCGGTGATCCTACCACCGCGAGGCGCGTCGGGAAACTTGAGCTTGGCTGTGCCTCCACCACCAGGTATGTCTGCAGTGACGCAGTCGCCTCGTCGTATTATGATGGTAGCAGCGGTGCCGTCAACGCTGTCGCAGAAGGCACTTCAGCCCGGCCAAGGATCCACGTCGTAGACGGTCTCCGATATCACGAGGGGAGTTCGCACACACAAGTATTCTTTTTTGCATCTCAAGGCGATTGTATTCTTCCGATGAAAACACAAACAGGCATTGATACAACTACTACATCTCTGGCTCGGGGCTCTCTGTGATCCATACATACACGCCAGGTTCTTCTACCAGACGGACACTACCGTACGCACTACATAAACGACATCTCGAGTGGGTGTTTGGGAGGCCTACGCAAGCGAGTCGTCGGTCTTGCGCTCGCTGAACTCGGAGCTGCTGCGGCTGAAGAGCGAGTCCGTGCTGCCACGGATCGCCGAGCCAGCAGCCGAGCCGCGTGCGTAGTCGTCCGAGTACGAATCGTCCCGCGGCTCGTAGAACGTCTGGTTAAACGAGTTGTTGCTGGCAGTCTCGAAGTCGATGCCTTCGTCCATGTCCACGTCCAGCGAGCCATCGCCGTCCTCACTCAGCTCGTCGTCGCCGTAGTCGTAGCTGCTCTTGCCAGTGATCTCGGTCGCCTCCTTATCCAGGATGTTAAACGACGTGGACGGGATCGAACCGGCATTGACGACCGTGCCACGGCTCAGGTTGGTGGCAGTGCCTCGGTAGGCGTTCGTGACCGTGTCACGGTTAGCCACGGGCTTGAAGGAGTCGTCACAGAACTCGTACTCCATGTTGCTGCTCACGATCGAATCGTTCATCGACGCCTTCGCAGCCGTCGTCGCCATCACGAACGAGTCCGTTGGCGTGAAGTCCGTGGAGCTCGCGTCTGAACCGGCACCCAAGGCAGCGGCTTCGAAGCCATCCGATGGAGGCGGCGGTGGAGCAACCGACGCACTGCTGATGAAGGAGTCGTTGGACTCACAGTAGAACGAGGACATCCGCGACTCTTCTGACTCGCGCGTCTCAAGCACCGAGCCGCTGGCTGGCGTGTGGTGGACTGGAACTGGCACAAACGAGGCTGTGCGGGACTGGCGGGTTGGCACCGAGCCAGCGCGTGACTGGCGTGTGGGTGCCGAGGCAGAACGCGACTGGCGAGATGGCATGGCCGCCATAGTGTCTACAGGCGTGGCCAAGGCGGGGCCACGAGGAGCAGGGGCATCGGACACACGGCGGAAGTCGTAGCTGACACGCTGCGGTGACATCACCGCCGCTGGAGGAGGAGCGGCAGCGTGAGCGGCGTTGTTACCCGGACGGGCGTCCGCTGGCGTCGTGCCATCCTCGAAGTCAAGGTTGTCGTTGCTGGCCTTGGCGTCGTTGAGCTCCATCTTGCGGCGGCGAGTGACGAGCGCGAAGGCGCTGATACCGACAATGGCACAGATCACACCAGCGACTGCTACGACAACGCCCCAGCCACCGGAACGTCCACCGGAACTGGATCGGCCATTCGAAACGCCGTTGCTGTTGCTGAGGGACTCGGCAGCCTCGGCGCTGCCTGATGAAGGCGACTCGCTGGCCTTTGGCTGCTCACTTGTCTGCGAAGCCGCGTCAGTTGGCGTCGTAGTGGCAGGCTTCTCGGTGGTAACAGCAGCAGTGGCGTTCGCGGCGTTGGTGCCTGCAGGGGCGGTGGAAGTCGCCGGCGGGAGCGACGACGCTGGTGTGGCAGAGGTAGTCGGAGCCGCCGATGTTGGTGGCACCGAAGTCGAAGGCAGAGCAGTGTCGGTTGGCGCCGTCGGGGCCTCGGTCGGCGCGGTGGTGGAGACCGCAGTCGTCGGCTTGGCGGTCGTTGGCTTCGGCGTCGTCGTCGGAGTCGGCTTAGGCGTGGTAGTCGTTGTCGCAGGCTTGGTGGTCTGCGGTGGCTGTGGCGCCGGCGTAGCCTGTGGCGGCTGCGTCTGTGGAGCCTGCGGCGCTGGCGTGGCCTGTGGCTGGGTGGACTGAGGAGGCTGCGGCGTCGGGTGGTTGGCGATCGTCATAGGACCGCCATCAGTCGTGGAAGTCGTCGAGGTCGTCGAAAGACCGGCGTCCGTGCTGCCGTCGACGGACATCAACGCTGGAGTAGTCGCGACTGGATGCGTCACTGGGTTGGCTGCTGGAGTCGGGGCCGCCGCATTCGGAGGAGAAGCGATGGGGCCGCTCGACCAGGAGATCAGGTTGCCGCTCGCATCGTAGGTCTCCGTTCGGGCCGTGCCGTCGCCCAGGATCGTCGTCGTCGTCGTGGTCTGCGGCGTCACGCTAGCGCTGAGCAACGCGAGCACCAACAGGCACAGTGCATTACGATGCAATAGGACCATGTTGTCGTCGAGGGGGGGAGCTCGGATGATAAGCGCGAGAGCTCCGAGAAATTGGCTAGTGGTGAGCTGTTGTAGCTGCCCGCAAGCCAGTCCGTGGCCACCGTGACATCCTGCGCTACAATACCGTACAGTAGTTGCTGCAGTCGATGCAGTTTTCTACATCACAATCCGTGTGTCGACGTACGGACCAGAAGACTTGGCGCCTGCTGCGCAGTCTTCTACCCACCGCGAAGGTATCTCCTGGCTCCCACGGTCTCCGATAAAGTAGCAGACCAGAGTGGCTTCTCCCGTGAGGTTCGCAGCTGGCGGGCGAGCCTCATGGATATTTTCAGTCCGCACTGGTCAATTCGCTGTGGCTGTGAGCGCACTCCATCCCACCGATACCGCAGTTTCTATTGAAAGAAGACAGCGAGTGATAGCCAGAGCCACGTGGTACCCATTGTGGCCGACTGACTCTCCACATGGCTTCACTCGCGTGAGTGGACCACTTCCCCTTTGTCCGGTCTCTACTGATGATGGGGGGAGGGATCGTGTCTGTCTGTCGCAACAGCTTGTGCATCAACACGTCGCGTCTTCAAGCCAATCCAGTGCTCGCTTCGTGAGCTTTCTCGCTCATCTGCGTGCAGATCTCATGCATCCATTGAACAATAGATACTGCGTCAATATTCTATACTGTAGTACGACTCTCTCGCGGTTGTCTCAATGCCTTGATCCCGCAGGCCAGAGAGAGGTGGTTTATAATATTCCTAGCTACCATGCGGGTCTCACCGCAGATCCGTGTAGTCATCATCATCATCATCATCGTCGCTCGAGTCGTTAAACTCGTCGCCGCTGCTGAGGTCCGACGCCTGGCGAATGAACGAGTCGGTGCCCTTGTTGCTGTCTAAATAGGACGGATCCCGGTCCTGGTCGTCGAACTCGTTGCCGTCGTCGCTGAACAGTTCGCTGTCCATCCGCCGGCCGCTGTTGGTGTCACTGAAGCCGCTGAAGCTCGTGTCGATCGTCCTGGCGGACGCGTACGATCCTTGCGAGCCGTCGTCCGAGTAGTCGTCGTCGTCGTCCACGCCATCACTCTCGGGATCCGAGTCGTGGAAATCGTCCACGTTCGTGTAGGTGTCGGAGATGAGCCGAGGCATCGAGTCGGTGGCGTTGAGCCACGGGTTCTCTTCGAGAGGCGTGAGATCACTGTCGTGGAGGCCGACGATATCATCGTCTTGGCTGTCCGCATCGTCGATATCGACGTCGTCGTTGTCACTGTCCGAATCCGAGTCACCGGACACGTCGTTCTCTCCCGTCTCTCGTGTGTAGAACGCGGAGCTCGCTGTCAGTGACTGCTGGCCTGCTGATGACACGGACTGAGCAAAGTCGTCCTCGGTCTCTCGGTACATCTTGGGCTTTCCGCTCTCGGTCAACGAGTTGAATCCACCGACGTGGTCGCTCGTATCGCTGGAGAACGAGGCCAGCGACGGAGGATCCACAGTGATGATGTCACTCGTTGGCGTAAGCACGTCGAACGCCGGGTCGTTGTAGTCCACCGAGTCCCCGTACTGCGGTGGGCTATGGAGGCTGTCGAGGCTGTCTTGCGATCTCGTCATTAACGGCTTTGGGCCAAGCAACTGGCTCAACCGGTTGCCGTAGCCTTGAGGTGGCTGCTGCTGCTGCGCTTGTGACGGCGGTTGGCGGACTGGAGAAAGCTGAGTGTAGCCAGGGGCATTCCGGGTCGTGGTCTGCAGATCGCGGGCTTCTCGTCGTGGCTCGGCCTTGTCGTCGTCGTCATCGCCACGGCGGTGGATGCGGGCATAGACAAACAAGGCAGCAGCGATCACGATGAAGGCGACGCTGCCAATGACGAGCCCCATCGTGAGTGTAGCGGAGGTTGAGCTGCTGCCTTTGACCGCCGAGGTCTCAGCGTCTGAGGGCTTACTTCCCGAAGAGCTTGGCGCTGTGGAGGCCTTCACAGAAGCCTCTTTCGGTGCACTGGTTAGCGTCGGAGTGGGCGTCGGTGTTGGCTTGGATGACGGCGTGACCGACGGCTCGGCAGTCACGTTGGTGTTGTTGGCCAACGGCGGTGGGGTCGGGATGGGACTGGGACTGGCCGTCGGAGGAGGGCTAGCTGTTGGCTCGACGCCAGCTCCTGGGGTCAGCTTGGGCACTGGAGACGGAGTTGGTACTCCTGACGGAGGCGCTGGTGTCGGCACAGGCAGTGGTGTGATTGGCTCAGGCGGCGCTGGAGCTGGTGACGGGGCTGGTCGGGACGTAGGCTCCGGCGTTGGCTCAGGGGTCTCCGGCGCTGGCGTTGGTGTCGGACGCGTTGGTCTGGACGTCTCGACGGGCGTTGGCGCTGACGTGGGTGACGGAGAAGGCGATGGACGGGCAGTTGTGGGTCTGGGCTGGTTATTCGGTGACGCAGTAGTCGGTCTCGGCTGCGGCGCTGGTCGTGGCACTGTAGTCGGGGGCGACGAGACTGTATCCCCCAACGACGAGCTGTCCGAGTTCTGTGCGTGGCACGCTGTCACCATGGCACTAACAACCACCGCCAGCGCCAGCCACCGCACTAGTCGCGTCGGTCGTATCCTGCTCGTTCTCCTGTAGCTGGTGCTTCTCTGGTGTTCGCTGCATTCATCATAATCGATTCGCGACGACGCGGACCGCGACCGCACGCGTCTCACGTGGCACGGCCGCCGCCGTGTCATCTCGGGACTCGCCATAATAGAAAAACTGGAGGTTGTGGAGCTGCCGACAGCCTTGCAGACCCATAGACGCCGTGGCTGCTGCAGTGGCGTGTGTAAGTGCCCCTCGGACGTCATTTCGGGGCGCCGAGAGAGTCCGGAATCGCGTATTTTGAGCGTCTGACTACTGCCGCGCCAGACGGATCAGCCGGAGTCGCTTGTGCGGGTCGGACACCATCCACGGTAGCGCTTGGGGAGCGCTTGCTCCGGTAAAGGCGAGCGCGTAAAGCATCAAGCTTGGGTCGTGGGTGTACTTTCCATCTGGTGAGCTGCTGGTAAATGATCCGCTGGGCTTTCGCCGTCTGGCTTCCTGGAAAGTCAGAAACCTGCGTTATTTGGTGATGGCTGTATCGTCTAATAAGGGTTTATGGGCTATTTTCGTATTGAGAAGACGATTCACTGGACTATATTAGTTATTTAGTGAAACTTGTTGACGGTTGACACCACGAACGAATCGTTGGGGAGCTTGAAGTCGGTGCATTGGTCACGCGGGCTCGTTGAGCTTTTGCTTCTGTCGATCCAGCGCATCATGCGGCAGCTACTGTATCGCAAGTGCATATTTATCCGACCATTCACCGCGCCTCTCCTGTGGTGAAGAGTGGCGATAAAGCTGGATAATGGAAGAAGAGGACTGGCCTCAAGCCAGGATAGACGCACGTCGAACGCCCACGAGTTGTGGGCCACAACTTGTGGCCACGCAGGCACAGGATTCCTGGAAGGGTTCCTGTCAGGAACCCTTCCATTGTCCGGATCAGACATGCAGCACCCATGATTTGAGCTCCTGCTGATGCTGAGGCGTCCAAACTGGTGGGTCCTTCCGCCTCATCTGACTCAGCGTAACCCGTAACCACTGTACAGGCAATCCTTTGTTATCGGATATCACACAGCAGAGATTTCACTGTAAATCTTCGCAATATGATCTGTTTTTCGAACGGTAAGATCTCAAAGCGGCGCGGCAGAGAAGGCGGCGGCTCGCCATCACCACGCCGTCCCCACGCCGTCTCCACGCATCCCCCGGCGCCACCAGGGCACTCGCAGTGCCTCCCATCGTCTCCGCCACGTTTCGCTGTTTCTAAAGGTGTCGTTTCCACTCGAAAACGGGCCTCGCCGTCCACCCTCAAGCGACCGACAAAGAGAGCTTCTCCGGTAGGGCTTCAGGTTCTTGACGCATACGCCATCCGTTCCTGCATCTCGCAGGCCACACGCGCGTGAGTAAAGCAAGGGAGTCGCCAGCTGCAGCGTCGGCTGCGTTCTCCCACGCGCTGGACCCTTCTGCCGACAGATCTGTGGGTGAGTTCACGCGCCGATTAGCTCACTCTGGCGTTCGAGTACAGTGTAGTGTAGTGGCACTTTGCGCGCACCCAGCCAGCCGTAGAGACATGCAGTCGCCGCGCAGCCCGAGAAGTAGGCCCGCGGGCGCGTCTCCCAGCTCGCCAGAGTCCAAAATGGTGGCGGCCGTGCGCGACGACATCGACACCATGGCCATCGTGAGCGCCCCCAACAGCAAGATGGCGTCCAGCAACAGCAGCGTGAGCAGCAGCGCGCCGTCCTCCAAGGCGGGGAGCTCAGCAGTGCCCCCTAAGAGCGACGACGGCTACGTGGGCGCCACGCCCGGCGACGACCTGCCCGAACAGGCCGCGACGTTGAAGCGCTACCACCCGGACGGGCCCGGAGCTGCGCTAGGTGCGTTGTTAAACGAAGGTCTCCATTAGCAGGCGGGTGCTGATACGATTGCTGCAATGGAGTAGACCGCAAGCAGGACGACATCGAGTACAGGAGGCGGTCCGCCACGCTGCGAGTGGACTCGTCCGGTGAGTGAAGAGCTCCTGGGCCGCTGGAGCTCCCCAGTACTGACCCGGCTCGCGTTGTTGTTGTGTCCGCAGTGTCGTCGTCCGACTCGCGCGGCGTCAACAGCTTCGACCGCGCCAAGGACTCGGGCGTGAACCGCCTTTTGCGGGCCGACTCGAGCCTCAGTTCGATTTCCCAGGACGACGTCGTCCCCAGCAACACGTCCTCCCACTCTGCTCTCGCGAATCTGCTTCATGCGTCTAGCGGGGCTCTGGATAGGCAGCCTTCTATCGGCAGCGGCGGACTGCATTGGTCCCACGTCGTGCTCAAGATGACGTCGTTCTCCGACGACGATCTGGTCACGAGCTTCCGGTTTGGCGAGCAGGGCGGTACGATCGGCCGCGAGAAAGGCAACACGGCTGCGATCCCAGCGGATAAACTACTGGCGAGTGCTGACCACGCGCGCGTCGAGTACCGCAGCGGTCGGTTCTACATCGTCAACTCGTCGGCAACCAACAGCGGCACGTACATTCGACTCACAGGCACGGGCTCCCACGCCAAGGACGAAGACCGAATGCAGTGGCCGCTGGTCCAGGACACAGTGTTTCGCGCGGGGAAATCGGACTTTTACGTGACGCAGTTTGACGCCGCGACGCAGACGCTGGAGCTTGCAGCCAAGTCGGGCAAACTCAACGGCAAGACGTTCACAATCGGCCCTGAAGGCGCGGGGATCGGACGGTCTGCTGAGAATTTGATCCACGCTGGCGATGGCGAGCTGTCGCGGAAGCACTGCCGTATCTGGTATGACGAGTCGACGAGCTGCTTTTATTTGATCGACTTGAACTCGACCAACGGCACGTTCATGAAGCTCAGCGGGCCCTACAGCGATCCGTATCGGCTGGAGATTGGCGATGACCTGCTCGTCTCGCAGACTTGCTTGACAGTGAACCGGTTCGACTATGGGGCGTTCGCGAACATGGGCCAGCGCAAGAACATGGAGGACGCCCACACGATCATCCAGGACCTGAACATCGCGCCGTTGGCTCGGCTCGGGCTGTATCCGCAGAGCTTCTTTGGCGTGTACGATGGCCACGGCGGCATGGAGGCGTCGACGTACTTGGGCGACACTCTGCACCACAGTATCATCGAGGAGTTCCACTCCAAGCAAGAGGCATGGGCCTCGGAAGACAAGGAAGCCGGTCGACCCCCTGAAGACGATGAGCTGTACGACAGAATAGGCCTCACGCTCGAGGACGCTTTCCAGCGCACGGACGCCGACTTCCTGAGTACGTCGGAGCGGCCCCAGGCGGGCAGCACAGCCACGACTGCGTTTATTGCCGGCAATCAGTTGTTCGTCGCAAATGTTGGCGACTCGCGAACAGTATTGAGCCGCAACGGCCAGGCGGTCCGGCTATCGAACGACCACAAACCCAATCGACCGGACGAGGCTGCACGGATACGGGATACGGGCGGCTTTGTCATCCACGGCCGCGTTATGGGGGAGCTCGCCGTGTCTCGAGCTTTCGGGGACTCGCCGTTCAAGGAGTTTGAACTGCCTGACCCGCTGAAGAAGACCAACGACTCCAAGCCTCGAAGTGAATACGACTCGCAGGAATTGCCTATCAACCCCAACGACATTCTCAAGGGGCCACTGGTCATCGCGCTGCCGGAGATCACGCGCACAGAGCTGACAGGTAAGTGAGACCGTGCTGCCTGCCATCTACCAGAGATGGATGGCTTCCAGGATCCATTCAGACATTGACTGATTGTGGTTTCCTTTTACAACAGGCGACGAAGAGTTCATTCTGCTGGCCAGCGACGGTCTTTACGACGTGCTCAAGGACCAAGAAGCCGTCAACTTTGTGCGGAAGAAGATTGTGGAGCTGGGCGATGTGCAGCGTGCCGTGGAGGTCAGTGAGCAGCATTTATGGGATTGTCGACACGAGGCGACGCTCGCCGATGGCTTGATGACATGGGTCACTGATTCTCTCGTGCTTATCTGTATAAACTAGGCGACTGTGGAACACGCGATCGTGCAGCAGCGATCGATGGACAACGTGACGGCCGTGGTCATTATGTTCAAAGAGCCCCAGGATATCGCCACGGCCATGGCCAACGCGTCGCTGCCGCCGCCTCCTTCCAACGCCAGCACCGCGGTCCCCACGCCGCCCGTGACGCTCCGGTCCTTTGCAGCGCCGCCGCCTTCCACGTCCCCATTGCTGTCCTAATCAGGCGAGTAGATCACAGACACACACACAGACACACACACACACAGAACGCCCACATACAGTACACCGATCCGCTCTAGCTTCCCGTCATGAAGAGCACGGCTCCTGTTTCAATATTATTGGCAATGTTAGCCAGACAATTAGAAACGTCCGATCTATAAAGCCAGGCAAGCAGTGCAACCGAACGACTGAAAAGCTCACTGCTTTCCGTCGCGGCTATGCAACATCTGATCTTCGGAATCATCACCTAAAGTAGTAGCTCACTTCAGCGAGTGGCCGTCTCGTCCTGCCTGACGTACTTGATCAACTGCGCATCCCCCTCCACCAACTGGCTCCTGGCGACTGGGGGTCCGCTCTCGTCAGTCGTTGTGGCTCCTGCTTGGTGCTGACTCGCCGCACCCGCCGCGTGGGAGAACCCTCTGGCAGGATGGCGGCAGCGCGAGAGACCGAGCGGAAGAGGGGCGGAACTCTCCAGCTGCTCGGGAGCCCCTGGACCGAAAAGCGACTGAAGCTTGAACGCCGCGGCCATCTGCCACGATCGCACGGCGCCGTGTGTCACGTTCCACTCCCTCACTCGTTGGCCAGCCGTCCATACTGAAGGCTACTGCTCTCTGTTTCTCAGCCGTCGCCAGACGCTGAGAGAGGGAAGAGCTACAGTCCGTTCCTGCGTCCTCGAGTCATTTGGGGTTTTCGAGAACTGAACGAGACTGCCGTGAAGATCGACTACGTATCTATCATGGCGTCCGTACACCGTCCGACTGTGGCGCGTCGCAATGGCGCGACGATGATCAAGAAGCTCGCGCTCGTGGCGTGCTGTCTCGCGCTCGCGGCCTCGGCCGCCCACGCGCAGGAAGGCTCGGGCTCCGGCGTGGCCGGCGTGACGGGCCTGCCCACGACGCTCGCGCCGACGCCGTCGCCCAGCAAGACCACGAAGGCGCCGACCACCAAGACGCCTGCGCCGTCCACGGAGGCGCCGACTGAGACGCCTGCGGCCACGACGGCCGAGCCGACGCCAACGCCAACGCCTTCGCCTGAGACCACAACGGCGCCGACGACCGAGGCGCCTGCCGAGACGCCCGAGCCGACCACCAAGGCCCCCAAGGCCAAGTCCAACGCCACGGAGGTGGCCGAGACCGTCGCGCCGGAGACCTCGCTCGAGAGCTCCGTGTCGGAGACCGTGGCGCCAGCGTCGGGATCGTCGGCCGCCGAGGACTCGACGTCGTCGAACACCAAGCCGTCGTCGGGCGCCGCCTACGGCAACAAGGACGACAGCGGCTCGGGTAGCGGCAACGAGGCTGTGACCAAGGACGTCGGCAAGGAGGGATCCAGCGTCATGACCTTTGTGATCGTGGCCGTCGGCGTGCTCGCGCTCGTGCTCGTGGCGGCGCTGTCCGTGTTCACGATCCAGCGTCGTCGCGCGCGGGAGGCCGAGGAAGAAGAGGAGGACCAGAAGTACGTGCCGAGCCGCAACGTGAGCCAGAAGCGTCCTGACCTGGAGATGCCGCCTGTCACGTCGACGGCGGCCGCGCCAGTGGCGTACGACAACTTCTCCACGCCGCAGCACCAGTACCCGGACATCCGCGACGAGAAGAAGGCCGCGATGGGCGGCCAGTGGAAGCAGCCCAACGCGAACGCCTACCGTGACAGCGAGGAGATGTTCGACGCGCCGCTGTCCAAGCCAGTGGCCAAGAGTGAGTGGTCGGGCAAGTACGCGGCGGCGGCTGCCGTCGGTGGCGGCGTCGCTGTCGGCGCGGCGTCGACGATGGAGTTCAGCGGAGACGACGAGGACATGGTCGAGTTCTCGACCTACACGCAGCCCATGGAGCCGCGTATCACCAAGTTCCGTGGCAAGAGCGAGGAGTCGAACATGGACGACGAGGACTACAGCCAGTACAGCAACAACCTGATGGACTCGTCGTCCAACAACAAGCTCAACATGTCGGCCAGCGAGGTGGATCTGGACTCGCTCCACGAAGTGAACCCGGCTCCGGCTGCTGCTGCTACGACGTCCACGCTCGAGTTCGAGTTCGACCAGTTCTTCAACCCGCCAGGCCAGGAGAACGACGTGGATGTGGACGATGTGGACGTGGACGAGGAGGACATTGACGGAGGCGACGTGGACATTGACGACGAGGGAGGCGCGCGCTTCTCGCTGGCTTCGAGCGTCGGCGAGTTCCACGACTCGACGGTCGACCGCCCGAGCGAGCTGGACTCGGAGGAGTTCGAAGTCTAAGGCTCACACGCGACAGGGTTTTTGTATAAAGTGCGTGAGGCATCACAACACACGACAGGCCAGTCGTGGATGAATACAGTTCATTTATTTGTCCGCACCAGTCTCACTCAACTGCTACTATCTCTTCACTGGCAACGACGGACTGGCGGTGTCTCTTGTGTTCAAACAGGAGCAGCTCAGGCCAGCGGCACGACGATCTCGGTCACGAGCTTGTCCTCTTCGCCGGGGACGATGGCGTCCAGGCCGACGTGGTAGATCTCGCGCACCGGCCCGTTCACGGTCTCACCGGAGGCTCCGATCCAGCCGAAGAGCTCGTTGTACACGGGGACGAGCCCGTCGTACGAGCCCTTGTGGGTGACGCTGGCGACGCGCGGCAGCTCCGGCACTTCGTAGACCTGGACTTGTTCGATCTTGGCAGTATCGGAGCCCGTGGCACCGTCCACGATCGGCAGGCAGACTTCCGTGTCGACGTCCTTGGCCTTGAAGCCGACGTCGTGGAAGATCGCAAAGGCCGCGGCGTCCTCGCCAGTCGCTGGGCGGATGCCGTGCGTCTTGGCGGCGCCGACAACGTTCATCCACAGCGGACCCTGGGACTTGTAGTCGGCCACGACCGCCCGCGACGCGATGACGCGCTTGCTCGCGATCGACTTGATGGCGATCTGGATGGTGGAAGGCTTGACCATCGGCATTGTGAATAACGGAGAGTTTGGTTTCCTAATGCGGCTCGTGTCTTGGGCCGTGGGAATTGGAGAATGCGAGGTCAGGAGGGCGACGTTGCTTCGATTACGAGCAAAGGGCGCACAGTGCGAAGGCGCTCAGCATCGAAAAGGATGACCAGAGAAACGAACAGCAAGGTTTACGGCGAGCGCCGCTGCGTTTACGAGGAGGAAGGATGGGTCGACGGAGCCTCACTACTCAATCAACAGCCCAGCGTGGCCTCGTTCAAAGTAACGGAAGAGAAGAAGGAAAAATCGAAGTGAATCCATTGCATTTTGTATCCATCCCACGGCACGTCGTGATGACCGGCATCCAGCTGAACTCAAGACGTCTCGTCGCGCCACGGACTCGTCTTGCTCGCCAATCCTTCTATCGATGGTGGGAACTGAGGATCGAAAGTTGGTGGAGATACTTCAACTTCGGTTCGAGTGAGATTTTCACGACTTTTGTGGGTATTTTTCAGTTAGCACTATGACTCTTCTAGGCCGAGAGCTTCCCTGTAGCAGCTCACGCGAGTGGCACAATGATCTCGGTCACGAGCTTGCTTTCGTCGCCGTCAATTCTATCGGGTGTGACGTGGTAGATCTCGCGAATTGGACCACTCACGGTCTCCCCATTGGCGGCGAACCACCCAAAGAGCCGCTCGTACGTGGCCTTGAGGCCGGCGTACGAGCCTTCGTGCAAGAGACTCGCAGCGCGAGGCAGCTCCGCAGCGTCGTAGACCTTGAACTCCTTGAGCTCATCGAGCGGCACAGATGCCTGGGCGCCAATGGGGAGACACACTTCCGTGTCCACGTCGCTGGCTTTGAAGCCAGGGTCGTGGAAGACCGCGAAGCACGCAGCGTCGTCACCGGAGCGCAGCGCGATGCCGTGGGCGCCAACGAACTGCATCACGCGAGCCCACAGCGGGCCCTGCGACTGGTAGTTCGCGACGACCTCACGCAGTCCGAGGACGCGGACGCTTGGCACGACCTTGATGGCGACTTGGAGCGGAGCCTGCGTGGAAGTAGGCATCTTCTTGGGACTTGGCTGGATAGGGAGGAAACGAATGGTACAATGCCTCGTGAAAACAGGCTGCAGGGATGAAGCGAATCTCATAAAGTGGAGCGATGCAGTCATCACTCGACTGTATCATAACTGCTGCAACTGTGGGCTGGGCGTTCACGCGATCGCTGCAGTTGTAGTTCCGCAAATGGGTACACGACTATCATTCGGATTTTCCACAAGTGAGACGAACGGTCTCCGTTATCCTAAAAGTGAGCTATTCGAAGAGTTGTCAGTCGTGATTCCTCTCTCTTTCTTCTTTTCTCCTATCTCCTCCTTCTGCATACCGATGGCTGTGGTGAGCGACGTGGCGACCAAGCGCGTGGCTGCGCTTCGAGTGGTCGGTCTCCGCGAGCAAGTGGACTCGTTCCGCGACGAAGGGCGGCTCTGGAAGACGCTGACCGAGTTTGCTGAGACCCACGGCATCGCCAGTGTGGGCCCGGGCTTTGCCGTCCACTACACGCTGGGTGGTGGCGACGCAAAGATCGACATGGAGGTTTGTATTCCAGTGGCAGACGACACGCACGTGCCCAGCGAGCACGGAATCCGCGGCCTCGAGGTCCACACTCTGCCAGCGATTGAACGCGCGGCGTTTGTGACGCTGGAGGGGGCGTGCGTCGCCCTGCCAGAGGCCTACACCAAGCTCTTTGACTGGATCAAGACTACTGGCGCCAAGCAGGCGGGGCCGACGAGACAGATCTACTTGACGCGCGACGTGGACCCCATGAGCGAGCAATACAAATGCCAAGTCCAAGCTCCGATCGACCAGTAATGGGCAGTCAAATATACACACATACACAACCCACTGTGAGCTTAGGCGGTGTCAGGAGACTGCTTGGCGACCGTAGGAACTCCGCGCTTCTCAACGATCCGCTTGTAGTAAAAACTGGGGGCTCGCCACTCTCGCGTGAGTGGCTCTTTCCATCCATTCGTGTGTAGCCAGTAGCCGAAGTGCTTGAGATCTTCCCACATCCGCTGCGACGGGAATCCATTGCTTTCGACGAGCCAGTCTGCCTGTGTGTACGCAGCAGTCATCGCTTCGTCCCACGCGCCGTGGTCGTCCGACAGTCCGTGATGTAAGAGATGCAGACGAATGATGTTCTCGATGCCAATGTCGTGGCCCATATCTTGTCGTCGCTTGATGGCCTGGATGGTGTAGCCGCCGTGCTTGAAGTGCTTGTACAAGTAGTAGAGCACGCTGATGTTGTCGTCCCTGCGCACATTGTCCATTGCGACTGTGGACACGTGAGCGTACCCAAGCTGTTGCAAGTAGCGCAGCACCGGCAGCGCGCCCGTTCGCCCCCGAGCAGCGTCGCACGCGGCCTCCACTCGATCTGCAGCCTCTCGCGCCACTGCCACGACGCTGTCGGCTCCTTCTTTCGCACGTAAGCGCTTGGCGAACATTGCAGACGTTGTCACGAAGTCTTTCGCATCGGCTGATGCTCGCACTGCGCGATCAACGAGGTCTTCGCGGTGCATGAAAGCATCGGTGTACGTATCGTGGAGCCGTTTGAGCAGCGTCAGGTTGCCTTGCTCGGCTGCGTAAGCCGCCAACGCGCCGAAGTCAACGAGGGCTCGAAGCTTCTCGTTCTGCTCAATACGATCCAGCGTGAACTCGTTCAATCCGCACTGCATCGGTGGAACAGGCCACGGTCTCGAAAGCCCAAACTGCGTGCACCCGCTGGGATAATGTTCAGCAAGCCACGTCGCGATCTCCACGTCCTCTTGATAGAAGATGGCGTCGTCCAGAAGCGTCGGCTCGACGGGTTCGTGCGTCGTCGCGTGCGTCAGCAGCCATTGCAGAATATCCAAACGCCCAATGCGGATCGCCCGTGAACGTGCGTTCGCAAAACTGAACTTGGGGTCGCAGGCGTACTTGGGAGTCTGCGCCAGCCGTAGAATCGTCTCGAGAGCCGCCAGGTTGTGGCGATACACCGCCCAAATGGGCCACGTCAACTCGCTGCCGAACTCGTCTTTCAAATCCGATTTCAACCCCCGTACGGACAAGTCGGCATCGAAGATATCCTGCTCGATCATCCAGTCCGGGACGCCTTCTTCCAGATAGAAGGACGCTTCAGCCTCCGTCTCCGCAGTGGCTTGAGCACTTGCAATATCTTGAGCGGTGGGTGTCCACTCGTCCAAGCGATCAACGATTTCAGACGCAAAGCGTCCCGCTCGAAGCGCTTCAAAGTACTGAAACGGGTCGGGGCAGAGGCAGATGAAGCGGCGTAACTCGGGCACTTTGTACGAATACGCCATGGAATTGACCAGCCGCGGGCCTCTCTGGTTGTCCCAGGACGGCACAGGGTCCGGGTACAATCGCCTTAGCACGCCAAACCAAGCCGGGGACTTCATCACTGCAGCTGCCAACGCGACGTGGAGCAGATCCTTGCGGCCTTGGACGTCAACGAGGAATCGAATCGTGGACAAAAAGCCTCGCGCGCCTGCTTCAGCCATCGCTTCTCTTTCTCCGCCGTGGTCAGGGAACTCGTCCTTCAGCGAGAGCCAAAGCTCAAATGCGCCGCAGACCAGAAAAGACGCCATATCGGAGACCATAAACAGATCTGGTCGACTCGCGAACAGAAGCTCCAGCACTTGGAGATGGCGACGGTCTCCAGTGCGCAGATGTGGCGCCGCACGCGGCTCGTTCCGCTGGTCGTCCAGCCACTCATCCCACTCACGGCTCTTGCCGTACCCTCGGTGCATCGCACCATAGATTGCCTTCGCAGTGAAGCCCTCCGTGCGGTTCTTCAGCAAGAACTGCACCACATCGACGTGTCCGTTTGCCGCCGCGAGATCGATCGCGTCCGTCGTGCAGCCCTCAGGACGGTTCTCGTGCAGATACGACACCATCGCCAAGTCTCCATTGGCGGCCGCGTGGTCCATCGCAGCAGTCGAGCAGAGCTCCGGTGAGTCGGACTCGAGCAGAAGCTGGATCATCGCCGATTGTCGGTTCTTCACCGCCAAATCCATGGCCCGGAACGTGGAGTCCTGATCTCGCTTTTCACGCAGGAAGCGGAACACCTCGAGGTGGCCGTTGGCAGCCGCCCAGTCCAGAGCCGATGGCGTACAGCCTTCGTCCCGCGTCTCGTGGAGAGTCGTGACCACATCCAGTCGACCATCTCGAGCTGCGTAATCCATGACGACTGGCGACAACACCAACGAGCGGTCTTGGCGCAGGAGCTGCTCTACGACGTCCCAGTGGCTGTTCTGCGCCGCGGCTGCCACGCCTGCGGCGGTGCACTCGAGATTGGGAGCAGCAGCACTTGTCAGCAAGTCCCATTGCCCATTGGCAGCCGCTTCATCCACCGCTCGCGACGAGTATTCAACAGGTACCCTGGGGGCCAAAAAGCAAACCAGCTCGACGTTGAGGTGGAGAGGAAACGTCTTGAACTCGCGCACGTCCGTGAGACTCAAGCGACCACGAATGCATTCCACCACCTTGAGTATCATCACGTCGCCGCATCGGAAGGCGTGATCCTCGAGCGACAGCGTCGAGGCCTCCGGCCGATGTTGCAGCAGAAACAGCAGCATTGGGTACAGAGCCGGCTGCCGCTCCGGTCGGAAATCGGTGGCGCGTGCGTACGAGCCTCGTTCCATCAGTCGAAGCCCCACGTACACCTCCCGAAGCACTTCCGGCCGCACTCTTTGGCCGGGCAACGTGTGCAGATACTTGACAAGAGGCAGGTTGCCACGCTCGGCCTCGACGCCAATGAGACCTTCGGGCAGAGTGGCGGCGCCAAGCTTGTCCACGAGAAACTGCGTGCACGCCATGTTCCTGGTGTTCATTTCCTTCGCTCGCTCGTGCCAGGGCTCCGACAAAATAATACAACTGCAGTGATTATGGAATTTTGACAATGCAATTATTGATTATTGTCTTTTTGGTTTCCAGTTTAATACAATAATTGTCCCAATACCGTTGTATTTTTCGTCCACCACTCGATTTCAT
>JAADXN010000618.1:0-18945 GCA_023337875.1 Pythium apleroticum | reverse complement strand
TTTCCCCCCCCCCCCCCCCCAGAAAGTCTGTCCTCGCTAGTCGCGCGTTGCAAAAAGATCTCAGACCCGTCGTGGGTCCAAACCAAACGGGTTTCCGACCCGGCCAGACAGTGGAGCCCATGGGTCTGAGATCTTCCCGTTCGTCTCCACAGAGTGGGAGTCCCACCCAAGGTGTGTGGGTTCACGACCTGATACTTTACACTTCGAGCTGCCCTGTGAATCACAGGTTGTGATCAAGACCTCGCCCTGAGATCAAGGCCAGGTTGCGTTCTGTGCGAGGAATATCAGGGCGCTATCATTTGGTAATTACTGTGGCAATATCTATTGGGAATCGTGATGGCTTGGGTACGACAGCAGACTGGGGCGACCGCCAGTGGACCGAGACCGTCGGCCTTTGTTGTTTGAGTGCAGCAGACACAGCCCACCGACTTTCGCGAAGCGACTGCATCCCGTGACGACGCAGCCATGGCAGCCAGTTCGACTAGCCAGCTCCGCAGTCGTCAAGACGCTGCCGGTCGTGGAGATCTTGTCCACTGCTGTTAGCAACGGTGCGATGCGATCGAACACACCGGCCTGTGGGCGTGGCGGCGTATACGGTAGCGGACTCAGACTATCGTCCCGCGCGTAGCTTTGCTGGAGCTCACTGACTGTGGGGAGCGGATGGCTCCGTCCCGGTATCGATGGCCGAATGTAAGCCATGGGTTCATCCATCGAACTCGAGCGTTTCCATCCGGAGCTGTTTCTCATCAGGTCTCGTCTCGCCTCTGCGATGGCACGCGACCAGTCTCTCGCTGGCTGCGTGGGCACGAGCTCTGGCATGGTCGGGCTGATCGTCGGGCTGTCCTTCGCGAGGCCCTTGGCAGCAGACGGAAGGCGTCTTAACACTGGACTATCAACCACGCTACCCGTGCTGCTGCTGCGCGACAGCACCGTTGGAGGACTGGCCAGGCCTCTGTGCTCTCCACAGAACCCTCTCTGGACTGCTTTCTTGGCGCAATCTCGTGACTGGCACTTGGAATTCCCGCCGTGCTGTGTGCAGTAGCCACTGGGCAGCGCCTTCTTCGCGCAGTTCATCGACAGGCACTTGCGGTAGCCGCCGTGGCCCACGCACAGCCCCTCGTACTGCACCACCTTGTTGCACCCATCGATGCGGCACCGCTTGCCGCCGCCGTGAGAGATACACGCGCCGCCGCTCTGCGCTCGCTTCACGCAGCCTTCAAAGCCGCACTTCTTGCCGCCTCCGTGGATCCAGCAGAACCCGCCAGTCTGCGCGCTCTTCGTGCAGCCCTCGCTCTGGCAGCGCTTACCGCCGCCGTGGGCCACGCAAAAGCCGCGGCTCACCACGCTGGTCGTGCAGCCGTCCACCGAGCACTTCTTCCCTCCGCCGTGGGAGATGCACAGCCCTCCGGGCTTGGCCGTTTTGGTGCACTCGGGGAAGCCGCAGCGCCGCGCGCCGCTGCGCAGTCCCGCAGAAGACGACGCGGCGGAGGCGTCGGAGGAGCGGCGCGCCATGAGCGCTGTAATACTCGTCGCGCGGGCGTCTGTTCAGCGCATTCAGTACACATCTCCATCAGCATCACCTGAGTCAAGCCGCGAGTATACGCCAGCATACGCACCAGTCATACTCGCGCGTGTGGTTCTCCTCCGCTGGGGGATCTGTTCTCCTCTGTGGGCCGACTGTTTTCCTCTTGGTGTGTAGAGTTCCTGAGTGGGGGTTAGACGCACGGCCTTGGGGCGTTTGTCTTGGAGGGGTTTCGCAGAAGTCTTTCTGCGGGCGGCGAATATTGCACCAGCGAGTGGCTGCAGTGCGCCGGCCGTCACTATTATCCGCGGCTCCGGCCAGTCGCCTGCTGAGGAATGCTGCGGCTTCTCACGTCCCCCCGCGTCTTCGCATGGGAAGGAGTCGCCCGTAAATAGTACCAAACGACAACCTATGAGGGATGACATAGAGGAGCGCGGAGGGGAGGGGACGGACGAAGAACAAACCAACCAACAAACAAACCGCACCCTCTCACTCACCTCACGCCCCTCCCTCACTCACTGGACATTGAAGTTGGATATTTAGACGGTTAAGCCACCTCACCTCACCTTCGCAGCCCCGGACTTGCTGCTTGGATTGGTGGGTGTATTATCCTCCTCCGTGGTCCTCTCCTCTCGGAGGACTCCTCCGGGAGGAGCGGGCCCCAACCCTTGTCCTCATCCGTTGAAAGCTCGCAACCCATTGTGGGGCGGCTCTCATCTCCGCCGCTATTTTCTCTTGGCTTCTGAAATGCGATCTTTCAAAGGAGATGAGACCGAACCCTAACGCGTACGTATCATGGAGAACGCCAGTGAAGATCACTGGAGAGCTGCTCACGAAATAGAACTTGCTGCGAAATACCAAGTTGGGGCAAGCGCACGCAAACGAGCTGCTCGGTTATTCTTTAGAGAGGACCAGAGCGTACCCTCCTAAGAATCCGTGGCGACCTAGAGTGATCCACCTTGCGTTGCTCAAGTCTCAAGATTGCACGGATTACTTACCGTGGGAGTGAGGCGAGCGAGTATCATACGCCGCTTGTGGTGATGAGGATCCACACAGAGAGGCAACGCTGACTGATACTGACTGCAGTGTACGAACCCGTCACACAGAGAACACCGTTAGCTGGAGCTGGATAGTCTAATTTTCAGGGAACGGGGCAGCAGACACCGTGGGCCGGATGACAAAATATCGCACTCGATCCCTGAGATAACTTAGTTGAGGCCTAGAAGGCCTCCACGAAACATCGCCAATAATAGCCTCGCCTCCAAATACCGCTGCCGTTCGCGTGGATATCGGTGCCTCATCGCCGACGAAATGGATCGCCAACCGTCCATGGGGCCGGAATTGATTGCGACCTTTCAAGCTCCCTGAGATTTGCGGATCTACACACTAGATACCATTTATTCACTGATCTAGCCGCAGTGGACAAAACCACCAAAACGCACTTAACAATGCGCACTTAACATCCTTAAGTCCGCGTCAAAGAGCCGCGCCCTGTAAAAACCGCTTGAACCGCGTCCCGTCAACCAGCTGGCATCTGCGCTGCTTTGCAAACCGTACTTAATCGGATCCCTCCACGCGAGCAGCTCCGGTCGGGACAGGCTCCATCTTCACGCGCCGCCGACGAAAGAGACACGAAGCACTTGCGTCCCGCGCAGCCACCATCAGCCACTAGCTCCCAGTACGGTACCGTACTGTGCGTTGAGTCACACCGCATTCCGCATCCTGCGCCCAAGCCCACAAGCTCACTCCCTCGTGAAGATGCGCCACCTCAGCCGACTGGCCCAGCACCCGTCGTCGCGTGCCTGGCTCTACGGCGCCGTCCCGGCGGCGCTGGGCGGCGCGGCGCTGTTCGCCCACCAGCGCAATGACGAAGCCAACTGCAAGGCCGCCAAGATGCCGGCCGAGAAGTTCCTGTACAAGCCGCTGTCGCAGGACAAGACGCCCAAGGACAGCATCGAGTTCGACAAGTCGGCGCCCATGCACAAGCGTATGGAGGCCATGATCCTGCGCGTACAGGACGACATCTGCGCCGGGATTGAGGCCGTGGACGGCCACAAGTTCAAGGAGGACTCGTGGGAGCGCGACGGCCACGGCGGCGGCGGCCGCAGCCGCGTGCTGCAGGACGGCAAGGTCTTTGAGAAGGCCGGCGTCGGCGTTTCGATCGTCCACGGCGTGCTGCCGCCAGCGGCGCAGAAGCAGATGCGTGCGCGCGGCAAGAACCTCGAGGAAGGCAAGGAGCTGCCGTTCTACGCCTGCGGCGTGAGTCTGGTGATGCACCCACGCAACCCAATGGCGCCGACCATCCACCTCAACTACCGCTACTTTGAGGTCGAGAGCGGCCGCCTGGACGCGCAGGGCAAGCCGGAGAAGCTCGCGTGGTTCGGCGGCGGCGCTGATCTCACGCCGTCGTACTTGTTTGAAGAGGACGCGCGCCACTTCCACGCCGTGTACAAGCTGCGTCTGGACGAGCGCGACCCGACGTGGTACGACAAGATGAAGAAGACGTGCGATGGGTACTTCTACATCCCGCACCGCCAGGAGAGCCGCGGCGTCGGCGGCTTCTTCTTCGACGACCTGGAAGACACGTCGGAGGAGACGTTCCAGATGATCCGCAACTGCGCCAACTCGATGCTGGACTCGTACGTGCCGATCTTGCTCAAGCGGAAGGACATGCCGTTCACGCCCAAGCAGAAGGAGTGGCAGCAGATCCGCCGCGGCCGCTACGTCGAGTTCAACGTCATGTACGACCGCGGCACCAAGTTCGGCCTGGCCACGCCTGGCTCGCGCATCGAGTCGATTCTCATGTCGCTGCCGCTGACGGCGCGATGGGAGTACCTCAACGTGGTACGTTGGCATTATGGGTTCGGATGAGATCTGAGATGGGACGGACTGACTGATTTGTGACTGCTGCACTCTACTGTAGCCGGAGCCTGGATCGTGGGAGGAGAAGACGCTGCAAGTGCTCAAGAACCCGGTGGACTGGCTGGACGTCGAGAACATCGACCTGGAGAAGCTCTCGACCGCCGACCTGCTGCAAGAGATCGCGCGCCGCAGCGAATAGACACACCGAGACACACACTTCAACACTCGGTGCCTGACCTGGTCCCGAACGTACTGTCGTGTATGCATGCTAGAAAGTAGTACTCGTTTCGTAATACAGTGAGTCGTAACAACTGTACATATCGTTCTCTAGCAACCGCTCAGTACTCGTACTCGACCTCGACGTACGGGTCCTGGCGTGGCTGGTCCTGGCGCGTCTTGTCGTACTTGATGGTCACGACCTTGCGTTCCGTGGCAGCGATACGCGCGGCCTCGGCGATCACCGTCGCCATTCGCGACGCATTCCAGTGGACACGGGGCGGCTCGTGGCCGTGCAGCACACGCACAAAGTGGCCCAGCTCCAGCTCGTAGGCCTCTCGGAATCGCTCGGGAAACGAGTGCACCGCGACGTCGTGCTGCTCGCCCGACTCGGTAGAAAGCACGACGCTTGTCTTGGGCGGGTTCACGACCTGCAGCATGCCACGCTCTCCACACACCTCGATGCGCTGGTCGTAGCCGTAGTCCGCGCGGCGACTGATGTCCATCGTACACACCACGCCAGTGCGAGGGAACTCGAGCCACACGCTCGCTTTGTCCATGACGCCCACGGCCTTGAGCTCCTCCGACAAACTCGTGCCGTAGCCATAGACACGCGACGGGTACTCGCCCACGAGGCTGCACACGTAGTCGATGTCGTGGACCGCCAGGTCGTGGAACGGGTCGCCGCCAGTCTTGAGGAACTCAATGGGCGGACACGGATGGTCTCGGAACACGGCGTGGATGGACTGCAGCGCGCCAATGCGGCCTTCGTCCACACACTGGCGACGCAGCGCCTGGTAGTTCGGATCGAAGCGCCGCTGGAACGAACACACCAAGTGCACGCGCTTCTCAATGCACGCGTTGTACGCCTGGTCGATCTCCTTCAGCGTTCCGGCCACGGGCTTCTCAATACCGATGGCGCGAAGCTTAGGCGCCTTCTCCAGCACTTGCTGGATCAGATCCAAGTGCGTGGGCGTGGGCGTCGCGACCCACACGCCGTCCAGCGTCGTGAGCGCAGAAGCCGCCTCATTCAAAGCAGAGAAGCACGGAGCCCCATACTGGCGCTCGTACTGACCGGAGATGCTGGCGTCAGTGAGCGACGCGTCAACGATCGCCGCGATCTCCACTTGGTCGGCGAGCCGCTGGAGCCCCGCGAGCCGAATCTGGCCCATGCGGCCAGTGCCCACCACTGCGACGCGCAGTCGAGAGCCAGCGTGGGAGCTCAGCCATCGGCGTCCACTGCGAGTCAGTGCGTCACGCAGTGGGCGGCTCTGCGTGGCGAGTCGCATTTTCGCTGCGTGGGCTCGAAATGAGCTCCTCATTCCAACGGATCTGATTCGCCCGATCCGTGATGGACAGAATCTTCCCATAATAGTGACATATATGTCAGTATATGCTCACTAGTTCAACTCGGTTTACTTGCCGCCTTTCTTGTCCTTTTCGTACTCGGTGTAGTTGCCGTCGAAGAACACGACCTTGCCCTTGCCTTCGAACGCGATGATATGCGTACAGATGCGGTCGAGGAACCATCGGTCGTGGGAGATGACCATGGACACGCCGTTGAAGTCGGCGATCGCAGCCTCGAGCGACCGCAGCGTGTCCACGTCCAAGTCGTTCGTCGGCTCGTCGAGCATGATAATGTTGTGGCCGCCCAGCAGCATCTTGGCCAAGTGCACGCGGTTGCGCTCGCCGCCACTCAGACTCGCGACCTTCTTCTCCTGCATGGGGCCGCGCAGGTTGAAACTGGCAATGTACGCGCGCGTGTTAATGCGGTCGCCGTTGATCTCGAGGAACTCGTTGTCGCCCGAGATCTCCTCGTACACAGAGTAGCGCGTAGACAGCTCGTCACGGCTCTGGCTCACGAAGCCCAGGCTGACGGTCTTGCCCAGCGTGACTGTGCCGGCGTCAGGCTGCTCGTGGCCGGCGATGATCTTGAAGAGCGTACTCTTTCCCGTACCGTTGCCACCGACGATACCGACGATCGCGTGTGGTGGGATCACAAACGACAGATCCGAGAACAACACACGGCCATCATCCAGCGTCTTGCTCAGGTTCTCCACCCTGATCACCTTGTCACCAAGTCGTGGGCCCGCTGGGATCACAATCTGACCGTCCTCCAGACGCGACGAGGCCTTGAAGCCGCTCGCCTCGAGCTCCTCGAGCTTCTTCACACGCGCCTTGTTGGCCTTCTTACTGCCCTGGTGGGCACGCGACCACTCCAACTCGCTGGCGATCTGCTTGGCCTTGACGGCGTCGGACTTGCGCTGCATGTTCAGACGGTTCTTGCGCTGCTGCAGCCACTTGGTGTAGTTGCCTTCATACGCGTAGGTCTCGCCTCGGTCCAGTTCCAGCACCCAGCCAGCCACGTTGTCCAAGAAGTAGCGGTCGTGGGTAATCGACAGCACGGTGCCCTTGTAGTTCTGCAAGAACTCCTCCAGCCACGCGACCGACTCGGCATCCAAGTGGTTCGTTGGCTCGTCCAGCAGCAGCATATCCGGCTTCTCCAGCAACAAACGACACAGCGCAACACGACGACGCTCGCCACCAGACAAAACCTCCACGTCTCCGTCAGGCGCAGGCACTCGCAGCGCCGCCATGGCCTTCTCGACCTCGTGGCTCAGATCCCAGCAGTTCAAGTGGTCGATCTGGTCCTGGAGCTCGGCCTGCTCAGCCAGAAGCTTGTCGAAATCGGCGTCTGGCTCACCCATCGCCATGGAGATCGCATCGAAGCGGTCAAGCAGGTCGGTGGTCTCCTTGAGTCCGTCCATGATGTTCTCGTAGACGTTCTTCGATGGATCCAAGTACGGCTCCTGTGGGAGATAGCCCACGCGGAGACCGTCCTTCACCCAGCGCTCGCCGTCGTAGTCGTTGCGCACGCCGGCGATGATCTTGAGCAGCGTGGACTTGCCGCTGCCGTTCGGGCCCAGCACGCCGATCTTGGCGCCGCGCAGGAAGCCCAAGCTCACCTTCTCAAAGAGCTTCTTGCCGCCGGGGATCGTGAGGCCGACGTCGCGGATATGGCACACAAAGTCACCTGGCACGCCGCCGCCGGCATTGTTGTTGGCAGCCGCAGGAGCCGCGAAGCTGCGCGTCTGCATCAGCAAGCGACGACGCGTGGCATGGCCACACACACGCGCACGCAGCATCTTCACGACGTGACGTACTAGTACTTCCTTGCAAGCAACTCAACTAGGAGATGCGGCCTGTCGCCTCTCGCTTTTGGTTTGGCTGGTGCGCGAGCAGCTACGACCATCACTCCGGACGAAACTGGTACACTTGGGTGGTCCACCTGAGGTGTGCATCAGACTCAGATATCGCTGTTGGCTCTACCCTACCCCTCATCGTAAGTGTGTGGGCGGGAGCTGCTCAACCATGAAGAGCTCAGGTTGAAGTGACGCGGCAGGTGAACGGATCAGCTCCCGTGCCAGCTGCAGGACCAGTACCGTGCCGTATTGGGCAGTGGGTGGGTACGCTCCAGCAATCCGCAGTCCCCTCGTGTGGACGGGGCCGTTGGATTGCGAGGCGCGTTCTCCCAGAAGAAGCGTCCGCACCCACCATGAGATCCACCAGGACGAGATTCCATGATATGGTGGGATACGGCGAGTCCCCACCGCAGTCGCGAATCGACCAGCACAGACACAGACACCTGGCGCTGTAAGATTGAATTGTATCACAGCAGGATGCGGAGGCACGTAGCAGTATGGGCGAGTGCGTTGGCTGTGGTGGCGGCCGTCTGTGGGTCTGGAGCCCACGCTGCTGCGAACACCACTGCGCTGTGTGAAGCGGCGACCTGTCTGCTGGCGAACGGCACGACGTGCGACCGCCAGACGCAGCGCTGTCCGCCGTGCTTGGCGCTTGGTCGCCTGCCCAACGAGTTCAGTTGTGTGGCGTACGAAACGGGCACAACCAAGTGCTCGCAGCCGACCACGCTGTGTGCGGCGGAAGCTGTCAGCAGCCTCGTCCAGGGCCACGCGGTCAGCGTTGTGGATGCGACGACAGCGCCACCACAGAAGGCTAACGCCGCGACGACGAGTAAGCCAGATACACGAGCAGAGGCTGCTGACACGACAGCGACGCCGTCTCCTCTGCCTGTTGTTCTCGCTGTATCGACAAACGAGTCCGCGCTCGCATCGCAATCACCATTGGCATCTACAAAAGATCAATCGCCTAACAGCAACGACCTCACGCTGATCCTTACGGTCTTCAGCATCATAATCGGCGTGCTGCTGCTGCTCATAGCAGCCATTCTCATCAAGCGCTACTGCGAGAAGCAGCAGATCAAGCACAGGCAAGCAGCAGTAATGGCGCAACTCCCCGGAGAATCGGCCAGCAACAGTGATGACTCTAAGCACGATGTGTCGCCCGATGCGGGTGCGTACGACTCGTACAGCTCGAGTCTAGACACAATTCCCTTGCCACGCCGAGCTCGACCCCGCGGTGTGCCTCTCCCACGGCCTAGGAACTACGTCGACGGACGCAAGTACGCACAGCCTCTGAACGCGCCACTACGACAGCACTCGTCATCATCCCAACATTCCAAGACGAGTCCTCCCAAACCTCCGCGTCGTCCGCCAATGCCACCCGTGCCACCACCGCCGCCTACGCTACTAGCGACGACTCGATCGGACACGTCCGAGGAGTTCCAGACGATGCTGTCAGCCAGATCGGAGTGGATCGATGTCTTCCACGCGGACCTGACGACGCGGGAGAACCCGCCGCTCCTCACGAGTTCGTTGTCCACGATCCCGATCCTCAGCCACCCTGTGCGAACCGAGAGCGCCGACAGCCACGACGACATCGACATCTACCCGGAGAGCACGGACGGGTACCCAGATACCGAGAGCTTCCACACGGGAGGCACCGAGGGCCGCATGTTTTCGCCCATTTCCAGTCGGCGGCAAGACTCCATCCACGGCATCGACCTGTAAATGGAGCCTGTCTAGTGTGTATGTACAGTAAACCGGAGACCATTTGCATTAATTTATGACTCGACGGAGTCGATTGTGTGGCGTTGTTTCATGCTCTGCGAACTCTTCCTCTTGAACTCGTAGGAAAAACACGAAGACGCCGAAGAGAAACACGTAGAACACGCACTGCAGCGTGGCCCAGTGGATCCGGAGCCAGTGGCGCCACTGCTGGAGCTGCACGGCCGACAGGCACACGCTTCGTACACGCTCGCTCACTGCCACCACTCTCGCCCTCAGCCTGTGAAGCCGACCCACGGCCTTGCTCTTGCCCTCTGCGTCAGTGGTTTCCGAGCCAGCGTCTCGAATCGTGAGCAGCACGTGGTGTTCCGAGCCGTCGTCGTCAGAGCTGAACTTCATGCGCGAGAGCAGCTCTTCCAGCGCGCGGTTCCGCGTCATTGAGAACGCGCCCGACAGCAACGGCGATCGGCACATGGGACAGGCATCGAACTTTGCCAGCGCGGCGTCGAGACACTCGCGGCAAAAGCTCTGACCGCAGCACGTGGTGAGCATGGGCTCGTGGAGCGTGTCCAAACAGATCGGACATTTCCACAGCAGACTGTCGGGAAGCTCACAGGCTGCTGGACGTAAGGGGGAAGCCGAAGGAGAAGGAGCTGACGACGCACGCGCTGCCCCGCCAGGTGCCTGGTGGCCCATGGTGGCCATGTTTCAGGCTGAAATTCAGCCGGACGCGCAGTTTGGAGATGTCACTCAATCGAGGCTCGATGAATTATATTAGCCTGAATTAGCCTGGTGAAAGACTTGATCCTGCGAACTGGCTTGCAATCCCCAGTAAAGTTATCAATTCCCCAAGCAGCTAGTGCATTGCTTCTTCTCGTCAGTCTCTGGTAGCCCAACTCAAGTGGTCTCATACTGATACTCGCACTCGGGGATACCGTAGACAGCACAGCTGCCCGAATCACATTTCTCAATCACGACCGATCAATTCCTCATGAGGACTTCGAAGCCAGTATGAGGAGTCGTCAGGAAAAGCGCTGCATCCAGGAATCCTCGATGGAGGCCAGGATGGAGGCGCTCGCAGTGCGAGCCTCGCACAGGGCCACCCTGGAGCTGACCTGCCAGCGTGTCCTGTGGCTTGGCCTTCACACGTCGCAGATTGAGGTGAAGTGGATCGAATCTGAGTCTGAGTCAGCACAAACATTCTGTTGACAGGCGTCATCACTCCGTGTCGACCCAATCGGCGTTTGACGCGCCACATTCCCCAAACCCGATGCGGACTCGTCCATCTCCGCAGCCACTTGCATCGTCTTTTGCACTTGCTCCCATGCTGGATCGCGCATCAAGTGTCTTGTGGTCGGCAGGGCCATACCAAACCCAAAAGAGCTCTCCGCTCCCAGCGGCTCCTCCGTCTTCTCGTGCACAGAACAGAACTCGCCCTCCTCCGCGCAGTCGGCTCCTTCCCTTCTTCCTCCTCAAAGCTTCTGCATCATGGCGGGCGAACGCACGCCGCTCTTCAGCGCCACGGGCGAGAGACGCCGCGACCGGCGCGCGCTCTACACCAAGATCGCGGCCGGCGTCGTGCTGGCCGGCGCGCTGGGCGCCGTCTTCTACGCGTCCAGTGGCTCCAAGGCGCCTGCCGAGGTGGCTCCTGTGGTCGGCGCGTCCATCACGGAGGACAACTGGTACTGCGGCGAGAAGAACTTCGAGGCCGACTACATCAAGCTGTCCAACAAGAAGGGCGACGACGAGTACTTCTACTGGTTCGTGCCGTCGCGCAGCGAGGACCCGAGCAAGGACCCGCTCGTGCTCTGGCTCACGGGCGGCCCTGGTAGCTCCAGCATCCTGGCTTTGCTGACGGAGAACGGGCCGTGCATGATCCAGCCGGATGTGTCGACCCACTGGAACCGGTACGCGTGGAACAACAAGGCCAACGTCGTGTGGCTCGACCAGCCGTCAGGAGTTGGCTTCTCCAACTACGACAAGGACGCCGATAGCGACTACACGGAGGCCGATGTGGGCGCCAACATGTACGCGTTCCTGAACGGCTTCCTGGACAAGCACCCGGAGTTCGTTGGCCGTGACTTCTACATCACGGGCGAGAGCTACGGCGGCCACTACATCCCAGGCGCGTCCCACTACGTGTGGCAGCAGAACAAGAAGCTCGCGGATGGAGAGCCCAAGCGCATCAACCTCAAGGGCATCGCCATCGGCAACGGACTCACGAACCCCAACATCCAGTACAAGTACAACCAGGATATGGCCCACAACCAGTACAACATCACGCTGCTGACGGACGCGCAGATCGCGAAGATGAAGGCGGACAGCGTCGAGTGCATTGCGCTCACGGAGCTGTGCCAGCAGAGTCCGAAGAACGGCACGATCTGCGCGGATGCGCAGGGCTGCTGGGGAGAGAAGCTCATAGCTCCGTTTGGCGACGCGCACCGCAACTTGTACGACTTCCGTAAGCCGTGTACCACCCCAGTGGAGTGCGGTCTCAGCTACTCGTTCCTGAACCAGTACTTCGACCTCAACATCGTGAAGAAGCACCTGCCGCAGCTCAAGCACGAGTGGATCGAGTCCAACCAAGTCGTGAACCACAACTTCGTGGCCTCGGGCGACTGGACGTTTGCGTACCACACGTACGTCGCCGACTTGCTCAACGACGGACTCCGCGTGCTCATCTACGCAGGCGACGCCGACCTCATGTGCAACTGGATCGGCAACCGCGCGTGGACGCTGGATCTCGATTGGAAGGGCAAGGACGGCTTCAACGCCGCGCAAGAGTACGCGTTCAAGACCACGGACCCGTACGTGGAGGGAGCGCCGGTCGTGGACGCCGGTGTGGCTCGCCAGTTTGAGAACTTTGCGTTCTTGCGTTTGTACAACGCGGGCCACATGGTGCCGACGGACCAACCGGCCGTGTCGTGGGTCATGATCGACAAGTTCCTGAACGGCCAGAAGTTGTAGGCGCAGCAGCGTTGGAGTGCTCTGAAGCCTCCGGATGATGCATGGATGGATGCCTCAGGCTGATGTAGGCATGTGTGTCACTAATACACTTCAGTGTCCTAGTCATCTTGAACGTCTCAAACAGCAAGTCGAGTTCTGTTAGATTGGAGATGACGCAGGGAGAGGACATGGAGTGGAGCGCGTTCACGGCGACGCTGCTGCTTGGCACGGCAACAGACATCCATGCCTCGGAAGCGCCCGGCATTCTCCTCGACTGCCACAGTGGCAGTCAAAACGGGTTCAAGAGTGCTTCCCTTTCGCCCCTGTCTGTACAGGAATCCTCGCTCCACAGCCGCGCAAGTCATGCCGTTTCCAGCGCACATGCCCAGCTTCGGGGCCTTTCCGCACAACGCGTTCTACGTGCGGACGTGTTTCCCCGAGTACTTCGACCTCATCATGCAATTTATCACCAGCAGCAAGTCCGCCTGCACGCGCGTCGTGACGGTCACGAACTCGCCTGGTGTGGGCATGACGGCGTTCCTGGCGTACTGCTTCCTCCGCTTCCAGGCCCAGTACCCCACGAACCCATTCGTCTTCCTCTCCTTCAGACCAAACTCCGTCGCCTGGGAAGCGCTCGTGTGGGAGAACGGCCGCGTCGAGAAGCACTTGGACGTCGCCACTGCGCCGTTTCAAGAGCTGGGACGCATGTTCGAGGACGACCCGAATGCGATCTTTCTGGTCGATGTGAAACTTATCCAGTCCGAGCTGGACCGACTCACGAACGCGATCACGAGCGTGGATCTTTGGTCTAGTCATCGCCCGCGGCGTTCGAGCGCCTGGTTCAACCGTGTGAGCCGTGGGCTCTTCCACTGCTACCCGTCCAGTGATATTTTCTTTTGGGATCTCAAGACGGCGTCGCCGTATGTGGCCAAGTTGCTGTCCGCTCGCGTGAGCGTTCTTCCTGAGGACTGTCGTCTCGATTTCGAGCTGGCGGCGTTAGGGTGTCGAGCAGCCGCAGCGCTTCGCCAGTCCATTTTCGCGACGCGGATGCACAAGCTCTTGGAGAATGGCGCGGAGATCGTCGCCAACTCGCTCGCCCACAGATCGAACTCACCTGAATTTGACGTTCAAATATCGATCCCGCGGACCACAAGCCGGTTCAGTTTATCCAACTTGGTTCGTGGGCGTTGCTACGTGCTGCAGGGGAATGCGTTCGAGCGGATTGACGCCTTCTGCTTGAACGAGACTGACGCAGTCAGCAACGCTGGGCCGTGGGAAGAAGGCAAGGCCTTTATGTTCCTCACTCCTTCGAAGTTCAACTACCACGTGCCAGGAAAGCAGCTCTATTCGCTGTTGAGGCACTTGAAGCTTCTACTTGACGCTCCTTATCGAGTGGCTCTGGTTCACGCTATTCCGGAATCTGAAGCCGACGCATTCGAAACGCAGCCCATCGGCTTCAGCTGTGGACTGGGCGACGCGTTTCCAGTGACTGCGCTTGATCGGCTCTCAGTGGAGATGGCGAACGTGCTGGGCACAGCGCAAACCCGCACTGTCGGTGCCCTTCGGCGCCTGCCAGTTGGAGTTTCTTTGGATGACACGCAACGCCACGTGTCGTGAGGCGTTGGCAATGCACGAGAACGAAGGGAAGTTGTGGTCGGTGGCAGCCCAAGCCATTTTATGCTGTTGGAGATCCCACAGTTTGTGTGGGGCATCCAGGATTGCAAAAATGTAGCCATCTGTGTCACAAATGCACTTTAGTGTCAGATACCCCGTTTGACTGCCACCTTGAATGTCACTAAACCGTGGAAGTCTCCCATTTTCCCCCCTTCCGGGCAGAATGGAGATGATGCGGGGCGAGGAGACGGAGTGGAGCGCGTCCACGGCGACGCTGCCGCTGGAGCAGGCGAGTCCGCGGTCGCTTGAAGATGATGATGAGGAGGAGACGGAGGAGCTCGCGGAGGAGGCGGAGGCGTGGGGAGGCGGCCGCCGTCGCAAGGGGCTGCGCGCGCTGCTGCTGGAGATGGACGTGGCGGACGGCGCGTCCCCCGCGGCGTCTTCCCGGCGGTCCTCCGTCCTCAAGCCCCACGGCGGAGAGGACAGCGGAGGTGAGGGCGAGGAAGGAGGGGAGGACGGCCGCGTGGCGCGGATGGAGCTGCGCCAGGCAGAGGAGCGCGTGCGCGTGCTGGAGGCGCGGCTGCTGGACGCCGAGGAGACGATCTACCACCTCAAGGCGGAGAAGATGGAGGCGTGGCGGCGCGTGGAGCAGCTCTCGCGCGCGAAGGAGGCGCCGGCGGACGCCAGCGAAAGCGAGGCGGCGGTGCTGCGGCTGCGCGCGCAGGTGTACGAGCTGGAGGGGCAGCTGCAGGACGCGCAGACGCAGCACGCGCTGGACCAGGAGCAGCGCATGGCGGTGATCCGCGAGCAGGAGCAGGAGCTGCTGGAGCTGCGGGAGCGACTGGAGCAAGTGCAGGGCGAGGCGGACGAGTGGGAGCTCAAGTACGAGGAGCTGCGCCAGGAGACGGAGGAGCAGACGGCGTACAGAGCGCTGCTGCCCGAGCAGGACGAGCAGCGGCTCCCAGGCAGTCGGAGGACCTCAGGAGGAGGGGAGGGAGGAGGAGGAGGAGGGGACCAGTGGCAGGAGGAGCTGGTGCGGCATCCGACGCCGCCGTTCGACCTGGACTCGCCCGAGGTGCAGTACTGGCTGCAGGCGTGGACGACCAACCCGAAGAAAGTGCAGTACCTGCGGACGTGGCTGCTGCACGTGGCGCTGCCACACCAGCGAGACCTGCCGCTGGACTTCCCCATGGGCATCGAGCTGCCGCGGCTCGCGCCGGAGATCCGCGACGGGTTCCTCACGCTCGTGCTGCCGCTGCTGAGGAAGCAGCCGTGGCGCGAGATCGTGGTCCACACGAAGCAGTACAACGACCAGTACCACACGGACGTGCGGGTGCGCGTGGTGTCCAGGCGGCCGTGAGCGAGACACAGAAGCAAGAGAAGAGGAGAGGGAAAGAGGAAGAGGGTAAGCACGCCAGCGGCGGGAATACATGTTCGTTGTGTATCAATCGGGCTAGATGATGCGGAGCTGCGAGGATGAAGATGGCGTTCGGCGGAGCGTGAGCGCAGAGGAAGAGGAAGAGGAGCCAGTAGACAGAGTGCGAGAGGAGGAGGAGGGGACGCGGCGGAGCACGCGTTGGCTAGCAGAGGACGAGGACTGGGCGCTGGCCGCATCAGAAAGCAGCGCGAGCGTCTTCTTGAGTTCGCGTTCAAGAACAGATCCCAGATCACCGTCCCCAGCGTCTACGGAGTCGTCTCGCTCACGGGGAAGAGCAGCGTAACGCCGTTGCTTCAGCAGCAGCGAGATGGATTGGCGCAGGCCATTTGCGCTGACGACACTGCGTGCGAGTCCAGGGCAGCGCGTGAGCTGCTGCAGAGTGAGGACGAGCTCCAGAAGCAATCGACACCGCCACTGCACAGCGTCGTCTGTCTTGGCTTTGCTGAGCTCCACTTGACAGCGTTCGACTTGGCCAGCCAGCAGCGGAGTTAGCGTCTTCTTAACGACCGAAGCTCTTGGAAACAGCGTCAAGATCTCCGGTACAAAGCTCCACTGGCGAACGACGCGTACAATCTCCATGGCTGTGGCCTGCAATTGGCGTCGCTCGCGGTCAGGAAGCTGCGTATCCAGTTTCATGAAGTAGTCGCTGAGTCGTTCAGTGAGCAGCTCAAGCAGCGTGTGGTCGAGGACGAGTGAGTCAGCGAGTGTCGGGTCCACGTGAGGGGCGAGCACGTGAGGCACAGGGAGAAAGAGCTGCATGAGTAGCGCGCAGAGGTCGTACACGACGACGGGCTCGTGTCGCCAGTGGTTCATCAGCAGTCGACACCACGACGATTTGTTAGCTGCAGCATTCGCGGATCCAAACAGCAGCGGCAGCGTGAGACTGGGCTTGAGTTTCAAAAGCTGGCGACCCAGCGCCAGCCACACGCACGTCGCGTCACGCGTTTTCAGGAAATGCGGGAGAGAAGGCGGCAGTATGAGCACAACACGGCGCGTGTATTGGTCCCCAAAAGTCTCCACGACGCGAGGCGACGCGTACAGACTCGCGAGGGTCTTCAAGCACATCACGACGATCGCAGAGTTGGGCGAGTCGTGCGTGAACCGAGCCAGCAGCTCCAGCAGCTCCTCCACGAGTTCCGCATCGCCTGTCGTGATGAGATTTTGGTGGTACTCCAGACATTGAAGCAGCACGGCAGTCGCATCGAGCGACGTCTCCAGCACCCGCAGAGATATCGGAAAGGCCGCGCGAGCCAATTGAAGCGACTTCCAGAGCCTCGTGCGACCGGCTTCGAGTTGGAAGCGAGGACACTTACGCCCCCATACGCCAGCCACGCGTGCGACGAACCACACGATCTCCTCGTCACCTTGTGTCGTGCTGTGCTGCAGAAGCTGCTGAAGGAACTCGACGGCGTGAGAGAGTAAAGGCGATCCAGTGGGAAGCGACAACGACGGACCCGAAGTCGAGGATAGCAAGCCGTGGAGCTGCACGAGCCCCGTCAGCACGGCCTGCGGATCGTCTTCGTTCTCCTCCAGATCGCGCAACGTCGCTGTCAGCGTGGTGGGAGGCGGCATTTTGGGGCTCAGGCGCCAATCACTTCGAGCGATACATGGGATGAAATTAGCTTTCATTCCCATTCGAATGCGACCAGATGCGAGAAACTTGTATCTATAGAAGACGCCAAGACGCCGCAGCGAAATCGCCCGCACAAGAGAAAGAATGGCGCGTTGTTCAAGATGAACGATCAAGACGGGTCTGGCGACTGTGTGATGTGAGGTTCTCTGCCACTCGACTGACACTCGAAATTTTCTGCTCGTTCTCTCCTCTCGTCGCCCAAGAATCCTCTTCGGAATCCCCGAGAAAAGAACGGTCGCATCCTCCCAGAGGTCCTCAACTCTCAACACGGGGGGAGGGGGGGAGGGGAGGGGATTTCCGCGCACTGGTGAACGAGTTCATTTCTCCTTTGGCAGCGAGTAAAGAAGATGGCATCGCAGTCGGTTGCAGTGGCGAAGTTGGTGATTCCTTGGGCCGTAGAAGGCGTCGGCTTTTGTGGAGAGATTGAAGTCGACCAGCAATCCATGCCGAACCAGCAGTGGGAGAGCGCGACCGTGGGCGACCTCGTGCAGTGTCTCGATAGCTACGTGAAGTCCCTGGGCGGAGAAACCCCCTTGACAATGCGCTCGCTGTCTCTCTACGGATCCGCCTTGAAGCCCGACAAAGCACTCCGCCCCCTGCTGCCTGCGCTACTCGCACCGTATCCGTGTGCACTGGCCGTGGCCCTGCCGTGGTGTCCATCCTCCATGGCCATGATCACCATCAGAACTCTGACCGGCAAGGTGTTCACCATCGAGTGCAGCCTCAATTCGACCGTCGAAGAACTCAAGGCACTGATCGCAAAGGAAGACGGCACCCCGCCTGAGCCGCAGCGGTTGGTCTACGCAGGTCGTGAGCTCGAGGACGTCGTCAGGCTGAAACAGTACGAGATTGTGTCCGGTTCCACTGTGCATCTTGTCCTAAACATGCGAGGCGGTGGCGCGCCGTTCGCGAACGTTGCGGACAACACGTTGCTGACCGAGATCGCCTTCGGCGAGGGACCGAAATGGCGCGCGTGTGGCGAGGGGCTCAACATCGAAGGCCGATGCGAGAACCGTGCTTGTGTGGCTCATGGTCGCATGGTGATTTGTCCGAACCGGTTCAGCAGCTTCAACCTCACGCAAGAAGACTCGCGCTGCCCGATGTGCTACTCAAAGATCAAGCCGGTGACGTGCGGATTCTTCAATTGCGAGTGGAAGTTTGACGGCGTGCTGGCCAATGGCGGATGCCACGTCAGCTCGCCATGGCAGAACGCCGAAGGACACAAGTACCATCGCTTTGAGTCGTCTGAGGCCCGCGGATCGACGGAGTGGGACAGTCTCTTGATCACGGTCATGCCACTGCGCACGTTCCTCCCGACTGCGACGCGCACACACTTGTGCTGTGCTTGCAACGGCAGTCTGGCGTCGACGCCGCGAGCATACGTGTACGAGGCAGCGTGCTGCCACTGTTACCACCAGCTGTGCTTCGCGGACCTCGCTGGAAGCCATACCGCCAGGGGCGCGTTGCTGACGTGTCTCGGATGTGGCAGGTAAGAGGCCAGCCGAGGAGCACGAACACTGGTCGCGTTGCAGACGACGAGTATCTTTTGAATTCCATTTTGCTTTGCAGTTTGCACTTCCTGTGTTTTACTGAAGTCCGGAAGAGGATGGCAGAGAGGATAATCCACGAAGGAGGGGCATATCATGAGGAAGCCTTTGACGACACTTTAGTTTTTGGCTTGGCAGCCCCTGTAGCTCCGGGCAAATCCCGCAGTTTGCCTGGTTCGCGTAACTTAATGTAATGTTGTGTTTTGAATTTGAGTCTCTCCTTTTTCCACTTGAGGCGTTGG
>JAADXN010000617.1:0-18947 GCA_023337875.1 Pythium apleroticum | reverse complement strand
TGACCTCCATGTTTGCTCCTGTGGGCCAAGGACGCCTTTTTTCCTTGCTCCAGGGCCCTCCTTACTCACATTTTGTCAAAACTATGTTCGGGGGAGAGACGAATAAGCGCTAGGGGGGTGACGTTTAGTGCCTCCCACACCCGCGGCAGTTAGACATGGGTACACTGGGCTCTCCACCAGTCTTCCAGTCTGGTGATCTTCGCACAAATCCAGCATGTGTTCAGTCAACTGCAGGCTGTTGGGCGGTCGAACGAAGCTTCACGACCTCATGCTCCAAGACTTGGAGGAGAATGGAGAAGAACTGCACGGACTGCTGGCGTCCACAGTTTTTCGCGTCTAAAGTTTGGACTGTTCGAGCGCTGAACTGGACTGATCTACCCATCTTCTGGACCTTGAAGTTGGGTCTCGCGCCATCCACTGCATCCACATCTTCACATCGGGGATAGTCTCGCATCGGTCTAAGACTCGCGTTCCCTTAGATCCACAGACTGCTGCTGCGCCTCTTATCCACCGACGACGGTCTAACGCTCGACGGTCTAACACTGGATGGCCTAACACTATACCCGCTGCTCTGCGCGTCGTAGAAGCTGCGTGCGCTCCCCTCTCCCCACTCCTCCGCGTCCCCTCCTCCTCTCGTCCTCCGCTCGTCCTCCTCGCGCCCCCCAGCGGACGCAGCGTACCTCCGCAGCATCCGCAGCACCTGCGCCATACGCGGGCGGTCCGCTGGCTGCCTGCGCGTGCACCAGCGCACGAGGTCGGCGATGGCCGGCGGACACGAGTGCGACAGCAGCAGCGGACCCATGTCCTCCACGTCCCCCCGCACGAGTCCCCTCAGCAGCGCGCGCTCGGACGCCAGCAGCGGGTCGTCGCGGCCGTCCCCCAGCGACTTGTGCCGCAGCACGCGCTGGAACGGCAGCTCGAACGTGTCCAGCTCGGCCAGCAGCAGCCCGAACGCGTACACGTCCGCCGAGGGGACCCCTGGCGCGTCCCCCGCGAGCACCTCGGGCGCAAGCCAGCGCCGCAGGTGCGCGAAGGCCTCGCGGTCCTTGGCGGACGAGCCGAAGTCGCAGAGCTTGGCCACGTCCAGCGACGCGTCCAGCACGACCTTGTGGGTCGTGAGCCGCCAGTGGCGCCGCTGGTGGAGCAGGTGCGCGCTCTGCGCGTGGACGAACGCCAGCGCCTCCGCCACGTCCATGGCGATCCGCAGCGCGCGTCCGCCCGCGAACACCGAGGCGGAGGACATGGGGGACGTCGCGGGGGATGAGGAGGCGGAGGACGACCCGAACGAAAACGACAGCGAGCTCGGCTGCCAGCGGTCCGAGACCGAGGCGCGGCGGCGGCGCTTGGCCTCGGCCTGGTGGCCCAGCAGCGCGCGCAGGTCGCCGTCGGGCATCCACTCGAGCACGATCTGCAGGTCGAGCCGCTGCGTCCACGACACGCCCAGGAACGCCACGATCCTGGGGTGCTGGAACGGCGCCAGCACGCGCACTTCGCGCGCGAGCCGCTCGATGGCGTCCACGTCCGTGCGCGTCTGGTGCGGCGGCAGCTTCTTCACGGCCACGTCCACGATGGTCGGGATCGCGTGCTGGTAGGTCGGAGGAGGCGCCGCCGAGCGACGCGAGGACGCCGACACGGCCTCGAACCGCACGAGCGTCGCGCGGTACACGAAGCAGCTCGTGCCCGTGGCCACGTGGGCGCCCAGAGCCACGTGGCGCGGGCGGAGCCGCCACGAGATGAAGTCGAGGTCGTCCGAGATGTCCTCGAGCAGCGCCGCGGCCTCGACGTCGAGCGTCGCGACGATCGAGTCGCCCAGGTCCAAGTCCAAGTCCAGGTCCAGATCCATGCCGTCGCTCTGCTGCGAGTCGAGCGACTGGTGCTTGGCGTGGTGGTGGTGGTAGTGATGGCCCGAGGGCCGCGGCGCGTTCGAGAGCGCGCGCGACTTGGGCAGCGACTGGTGCTCGTGCGGCTCGCGCGTCGGCAGACTGATGCTCGTGAGCGCAAACTGCGTGCGGTTGTTGCGGGCGTCGCCGTTGTCGCGTGGCGCGCTCGCGCCTGGCTTGGACGCGCGGCGGTAGACGAAGAGGAGCCCCACGAGGATCAGCGCCAGCAGGAAGCCGCCCACGGACGCCGTGGCGACCATGGCAGCGCGGTTGCTGGTGTCGCTGGCGGCCGGGCGGTTGACGCTGGTGCCTCCGTCCCGGGAGCCCGTCGAGTTGCCGGCTTTGCCCGTGCTGGGGGCGACGGTGCCTGGCGTGAGCGGCTCGTCGTCCACGCAGACGGAGACCGAGACGCCGGCCGCCGTGGCGAGCGCCTTGAGTTTGGCGGCGTCGCAGCTCGTGTCGAGCGACGACTTGTCGATCTGAAGCGCATTGAGGCCCTGGAGAAGGGTGAACTCGTCGGTCGTGAGCCGCAAGGCCGGCGAGAACGGGTTGCCGCGCAGGTCCCTACACGTACAGCGAGTGGAAAGACACGGTGAGTTTTTTGAATGAGTGGGCGTGCGGACGCAGGGCCCGTTGGGGGACGTACAGCTCGGACAGCGTCCTTGACAGCGACAGCAGTGCCGAGGGGAATGTCGAAAACTTGTTGTTGCGGAGGTTTCTGATGGAGGAGTTTACAACACGCGTGAGACGGTCTCCTGTGAGCAGCCAGTGCGGGGAGGTGAGACTCACAGCTGAAGACGCCTTGCCGTGGAGCTAGTGGCGGAGCTGCTGCTCGCTGCGAGGTCTCGGAAGGAGAAGCCGTCAACAGAAGTGGACGCGAGCTGCTCGACCGTGAGCTCCGTCAGCGCGTTGAAGCTCAGGTCGCTACAGGAAGCAGCAGAGACTGTGAGGAGACCGTCGTGTTGGTTAGGAGGAGACTGCGAGTAGCAAAGGCGTACACTGTGCGGAGAGCCGTCCAGTTGAGCGCCGGCACCGACGACAGCGAGCAGTTGGCGGCGAGCCACGTGACGAGCGACGGCGGCAGCGACGAGACGCGCAGCGCGGCGTTGCCCGTGACGTTGCTGTTTGGATCCACAGAATCAGTTAGGGAGACTTGCAAGGCGAGAAGGAAGAAGAGGAGGCACTCACAGGACGCGAAGCCGCTGGCTGGTGGCGAGCGACGGCGGCAGCGAGGACAGGGCGTTGAAGGACGCGTCGAGAGTCTCCAGAGACGCGAGGGCGGCGTCTGGGAGCGACGTGAGGCCCGAGGACGAGACGTTTCTACGCAAATGGTAGCACGATGAGATACCAAGATCGGGGGGAGGAGGAGGAGGGGAGGAGGAGGAGCCACGTACAGGCTCGTGAGGGTGGAGGGCGCCGGCCAGGCAGCGAGGGAGCTGAGGTGGTTGCCTGCGAGGTTTCTGAGGCAAGAAAATAATCCATGGCGTGAGGAGGAGGATTGCGGAAGGAGAGAAGGAGGAGGAGGAGTGTCGACTCACAAGATGCGAAGCGTGGCGGACTGCGCGACGGCGGACGGCACGGCCTTGAGGCCAGCGGACGACAGGTCCCTACAAACAGAAAGAAAGATCGTGAGTTGAGAGTGGCTATAGGAAGGGGAGGCGGCGGAGGAGACGCACAGTTCGACGAGGGCGCCGGTGGTTGTGAAGGTCTGGAGGCTGGCGGACGAGAGTGTGTTGCTTGCGAGTCGCCTACGTAGTCACAAACAGTATCATACAGTGAGTCATAGAGCTAAGGAGGAGAGGAGAGGAGGGGAGGAGGACTCACAGTGTCCGCAGGGGCGATGAGGCGACGGCGTTGAAGGGAAATGCCGTGAGTTGGCAGTGGCTCAGGTCGCTAGAAACGCAGAAAATGGATCAGTGAGAGGAGGGGAGGGGAGCGGAGGAAGAGTAGCCGACTCACAGAGTGAGCAGACTGGTGAGCGGAAGAGCGAGGGCATCGAGTGACGCGCCGACGCTTGGGTTGTGTGCGAGATCCAGTGAGAGGAGCCGCGTGAGAGCGGCGAGGCCGTCGGGGGCGCGCGGCAGACTGCAGTTGCGCAGTGACCTGTGGGTTGTGGTTGAGGAAGATGGTTAGAGGAAACGAGGGGGAGGAAGTGGAGGAGGGAGGGGAGGTAGACTTACAGGTACTCGAGAGTGGAGGGGAGGACGGAGTCGATGGAGGAGACGGCGGTGAGTGGATTGCCGTCCAGCGTGCTGAGGTATTACATAGAAAATTAACAGCGTCAGAGGACGGGGAGGAGGTGGTGGAGGAGAGGAGGAGGGAGGAGCGGAGGAGGATGATCGTACAGCGTGCGGAGATTGGCGAGGGGAGCGAGGTCCGCCGGCAGATCCGATAGGCCACAGAGCGAGAGGTCGCTGTAAAAACGGAGGATCAGAGTTAGACTCTCGAAACACTAGGGGAGGAGGAGAGAGGAGGGGAGGGAGGGGACGTACATGCGTCGTAATGTGGGGCTGAAGGCGCCTGTGCTGAGCTGGAGGCCTGGATTTGAGTTTAGGTTCCTGGGGTGGAGGAGCGGTTTAGACTCTGGATTGACTAGTGAGAGGACAGAGAGGGGATAGTAAACTCACAGCGTCTCGAGGGCTGGGATGGAGGCGCCTGCGTCCTCCAGGGGCCACTGGACGAGCGACGCGTCCACGAGCGACCTGTTAACAAGCAGCCATGGCACAACACGTCAGTTTACACTATAAAAAGCTCTGGTTTGACGGCAGGAGATGGCTGTACGCACAGCGTCTGGAGGTTCGCCATGCGTGGCAGTCGCGTCCACACGTCGGGGACGTCCACGCTCACGAGCTCACTGCAGCACGGAGTTAACAACGCGTTAGTCCGATCGACCTACCGGTACAAACTGAGATGCGAGATAGACGGACTAAACTTACAGCTTCACGAGCGACTGGTACGAGGCGAGCGCCGCCGCGTCGGCGTCCAGCAGCAGCGTGTTGTCGCCCACCACAGACCTAAACACACACACAGACGAGTCCGTCAGTGTGATATGATCTCCACAGTCTCCGCTAACAGCCAGGAAACGCACAGCTCCACGACGTTACCGGGGAGCTCGAGCCGCGCGAGCCGGCGGATGGGGCTGGTTAGTCTCGTGGTGTTGTGTGTCGTTAGTCCCGAGGAAGTCGTGGTCGTGGTCGCGGTCTCGATCGTCGCGAGGCCGTCGCGTGCCTGCAGAACTGACCACCGCAGCGGCGCTCGGCTTGTTGTTGTGGATGCCACGCACTCGTACGCGCAGCTGTGGCCGCGTACGCACTTCGGGCTTAAATAGTTAGACGCCGAGGAGTCGGATGCGTCGGCGGTGCATTGGTCGGTCGCACTGGCGCGATACACGCAGAGCCCGGGACAGACGCCGTTGCAGTGCGTCGTGAGCGCGTCGGCCTGCGGCTGCAGCCACTGCTGCGACGCGGAGACCGAGGCCGCCGTCTCGCCCGCCGCACCGCAGTAGACGCCATTAGACGCGAGCGCGTTAGACGCCACGGACGCCACCGCCGTCGACATCGCCGTCAGCGTGGCCACCAGCCACGGCGGCATGGGTGCGGTGGTGATTGGCGTTGATTAGACCTTTAGACGTTCGCTTAATGGCCAAGGCAGATGGAGAGACAGCGTGATTGAAAGGCGAGTCTCACTCTGTGCAGTCGCCACGGTCTAAACTCACTCCTTTAGACCAGGCGGTGATTGTCGTTCCACTCTCGATGGCACGTGGGTGACTGACTCTGGCCAGTCTAAACAGCCTCATGAAACGGACTAAAGAACCCGAGGCAGCACTTGACGGCCCCACCGAGGATCGGCTCGATTCCAACAACACTGCAGCGCACAATGTGTGGCGCTGTGTCATCACGGCGCTATCTCCACCACAGCGTCGCGTCTTGAAGCGCCTGGGAACGGTCAGCCACGTCTGCGAAACCAGGTGGACATCAGACCATCAATCAAGCTCGAGTGGCGAGACCTATCCTCCAGTTCTCCAATCTCAGTATGTCTGCTCGAACGGTACACGGTACCACTCAACGGCGCTGTATTCAAAGCACTGCGCTGGTCGCCTAAACGAGGAGCTCCATCCGCAATCCAATCCAGTCTCACGTCGCGCACATCGCAGCATGTTCCAGTCGCCGCAGTTCACGCGCGACACGGGCCTGGGCCGCGTGGCGCTGGCCGCCTTCGGCATCGGCGTGGTGCTGGCGCTGCACGTGGCGCTGCTGCTGAGCTACGCCGCCTTCTACGTCTCCGGAGAGCCGCTGAGCGACCGCTGGCACTGCGCCGCGCTCTGGGCCGTGTACGCAGTCGCGCTCTGCTTCTTCCACCTCGCCGAGTTCATGCTCACGGCCTCCTTCAAGCCCAACGACGTCTCCTACGAGTGTACGTGCAGCGTCCTACTCATTGCTGTCTATCTCAGTTGTCTGACACGCTTGTGGCAGCGTTCCTGCTCAACCACAGCCGCGAGTACCACGTCGCGCTCGTGGTGAGCGCGGTCGAGTTCTGGCTCGAGGCGCTGCTCTTCCCGTCCTGGAAGTCCCACCACGAGTGGGTGCTAGCGGCGGGTCTCGTGCTCGTGGTCGTGGGCCAGAGCGGCCGCATCGCTGCGATGTGGACGGCGGCGTCCAACTTCTCGCACCGCATCGAGCACGTCAAGCGCCAGGAGCACGTGCTCGTGACGTACGGCGTCTACCGCTTCGTGCGCCACCCGTCCTACATGGGCTGGTTCCTCTGGACTGTGGGCAGCCAGGTGCTGCTGGCCAACCCGCTGTGCGCCGTCGGCTACACCATCGTCTCCTGGGGCTTTTTCCGAGACCGCATCCCGTACGCCGCCACAGCCACCTCCTTCGCGCTTACGAATCACTGACCTCTCTTTCCTGAACCATGCAGATACGAAGAGCACCTGCTACTGGAGTTCTTCCCGGAAGAGTACCCCAAGTACAAGAGCCGCACGTTCAGCGGCGTGCCGTTCGTGCGCTAGTTGGTCGGGCTGTCATCATGATGGGTGGACTTGATGTTACTTTAGAGATCCCTTAAATATCCAGCCGCCCGCCCTACGCGCTGGGCTTGGCGGCCTTCTTCTTTTTCTTCTTCTTGGACGCCGTGCTTGTCTCACTCGTCGCGTCGTCGCCGCCAGCGTCGTCCGCCGCCACCGGCAGAGGCGGCAGCATCTCCGTCCCCATGCGCACTACAGTACAGTCCACAGCACTTCTACATCAGCCGCTACGGTCCTTTAACAGCCACGCCACTCTTCCTCTGTGCGTACCGTAGGCTCCGTCCACGAAGCTCACGCTGGCAGTGGCCGGCCACTCGCGGTGCATGCGCTGCAGCCGCGCGACGTCCTGGTACTCGTAGTCGGCCACCAGCAGCCGCTTGCGCAGCGCGTCGCGCGCGTACATCGTGCGCACGTTCTCCATCCACTCGAGCATCTGCAGCACGCCGCGCACAGCCGCACCGTCGTCTTCCTCCAGCAGCGCGTCGTCCGCCAGGTCCGCGAACTCGTCCAGGAAGCCGCGCAGCCGCCGCGTGGCGTCGTGGAAGTCCCGCACGATGTCCCGCAGGAAGCCCGCGCTCTTCTCCATGGCGGCAAAGTGCCTCTCCAGCAGCAGCGCCGGCGTGTCCGCGCAGAAGCCCAGCACGCCCACAGCGCCAGAGGCGTCGGCCGTGAGCAGCGGCACGCGCTTGGCCACGTTGGCCAGCGACGACAGCACCTGCGCGCCCTCCTTGTCGATGCGGTCGCATCGCTCCACCTACAGACACACATAGAGTGTGAGTGTGCTAGCACTAGGAAGGAGTAGGAAGGCCCATGGGCGTCTACTTCGGAGAGGAAGAGCTTGTGCAGCTTGTAGCTTTTCTTGAGCGCCATTGCTGCCTTTTTGACGCCAAGAGCTCCATCAGACGAATAGTCGGATAGACAATACCGGTAAGAAACCGGTATTTGGTGAACTGCAGAGTGATGGTCAGTCCGCGGTGCAATTTGGCTCACGTTACAGTTTAGACCTGGAAGCTTCGGAGATCATGAGCGTGAGCGTGGCGTCGAATGCGCTGCTGGCGGAGCCGTACAGAGCGAAAGACGAGGATGACGACGCCGACTACGAGGAGCTCATCCCGCCGGAGAACTTCGCCATGATCGAGAAGGGGCTCTACCGCAGTGCGTCGAGTTGCGAGGTCTATCGTTCCGTCTAAAACCCAGCGGACTAACTGTCCATGGTGGGTGTGGTCTATCTTGACTGCTAGGCGGCTTCCCCAAGAAGAAGAACTTTGCGTTTCTGAAAAAGTGTCTCGGGCTCAAGTCGATCCTGACGCTCGTGCTGGAGGACTATCCGCTCGCCAACAGCGAGTTCAACCGCATGCACGGCATCAAGCTACTCCAGTTCGGCGTGCCTGGCAACAAGGTGCATACAGTCTATCGTCCAAAGTCGCATCGACCTACCAGCAGTCTAACCAGCAGTCTAACCCATCCCGTAGGAACCTTTTGTAGACATCCCAGAGGACGGCATCGTCGCGGCGCTCACGGCCGTGCTGGACAAGCGCAACCACCCCATGCTCATCCACTGCAACAAGGGCAAGGTGCGTCGCCCGCCGCCATCCCTCTCCCAGGCTCCTTTGACCGATGGCTGACGGTGTCTAACGTCTATCTTTTCACACGGACAGCATCGCACGGGCTGCCTCGTGGGCGCGCTGCGCAAGGTCCAGAAGTGGGCGTTCAGCTCCATCTTCGACGAGTACATCCGCTTCTCCGCCCCCAAGCCACGCATGATGGACCAACAAGTGCGTCCCCTATTCTATCTCTCCTCGCCCTTTAGACCCATGACCGCCTTTCTCACTCTAGTGTTTTGCTTGTCAGTTTATTGAGCTCTTTAACACCGACCGCGTGACCTCCGAGGCCGAGGCCGACAGCCAGGACCACTGGCCCGAGTGGCCCGGCCTGTAATACAGTAGCACACACACAACACACTCAGAGCTTGGCCTTGGTCTTGGCGGCGTCCGCCGGGAACAGCGCCTGCATCTCCACGAGCGCCTCCTCGATCAGGTGGCCCATGCGCGGCGCCCAGAGCTCGCCCTCGGCCTGCTTGCGGCACGCGATGTTGAACTGCATCGACTGGTTCTTGATGCTGTAGGCGATGCCCAGGCCCTCCGGCACGACCTCGCCCCAGCCCCAGCCGTCGAACAGCTCGTTCGTCAGGTGGCTCGTGCTGATGAGCCAGTAGCGCGAGCGCGCCATGACCGGGTCCTCGAAGAACGGCACGCGCTCGCCCTCCTGCACGAGCGAGCGCAGGCCCAGCAAGTGGCGGTCCACGCCGCAGCTCTGCGCCGCGCGCTTCATGTACCGCACGTGGCTGTTCGTGGCCTTGCTCAGCAGCGTGCGCTTCTCCTCCGTCGAAAAGGCGCCGCTGGCGTCCAGCATCGCGTCGACGAACGCTGCGCTCTGGGCCGAGCACGAGCGCGTGGTCTCCGTGCGGCCGTGGAGGAAGATGCGCGTCTGCGAAGCCTCGTAGGTCGCGGCGTTGATGCCGAACAGCTTCTTGTACGCGAGCTGGATCGCGACCTGCACGAACGCGTCCGGGCTGTGGCCGAACGTCTTGATTGCCTTGTTGCCGTAGCCGTAAAAGCTCTCGACGTACAGATCGTGGTCGGCAGCCGTTTGGTCGAACGTGCGCTCGGCCGAAGCGATGTTGGCGAGCGTCTGGCGGCTGAAGCGGAACGTGATGGGCTGCGGCAGCGGCAGCGTCGACGCCAGTTGCGTGGTTGTGAGTCCGTTCGGTCCCAAATCGATCTGCGCCTTGTGCAGACGCGTGACCATAAAGTCGGCGTAGCGCGACATGGGCATGCCGTCCAGCATCGAGTGCTCGCCCAGCAGACCGGCCTTGCCGTTCTCAAACACCACGAGCTGGATGCACTTGTCGTAAAAGCGGTTGCGGCCGTCGCCGTGCCACAGTCCGCGCGCGACCTCCGTGCGCGACACGGGCGCCGAGTCGTCCAGGTTCACGGCCACGACGGCGCTCTCAATGTCGCGCAGCGCCTGCTCGTTACCCGTGCGCACGAGCTCCTCGCGTGCGTCGGCCCACACGTCGCGGTTCTCGGACGTGAGCACGCCGACCGCCGACTCCTTGGCGCCCGCGGCGTCCACCACGCGCTGCAGCTGGAAGCAGAGCTGCTCAAACGTGAGAATGCGGCCCGTGGCGGCGTCCAGCAGCTCGACCTTGAAGAACTTGTTGTGGCGCAGCACGACCGCGTGGTTGTGCGCGGCCGGGTCGTAGATGCGGTACGAGTCCTGCTCGCGGCGCGGCACGCGGCAGGCGTTGAACATGTACTTGTAGGCCGTGGAGCAGAGCGGCGTGCGCTTGGCGCCGAGCGTCTCGGGCGGCAGCGAGCCGTCGGCCACCTGCGCGCGGAACTGCATGGTGGCGCGCAGCAGCGCGGCCGCGCGGCCCACGTTCGACTTCTGCGCGGCGTGCACGGCGTCGGCGAAGTGGAAAAAGTAGCTCACGTTGAACACCACGGGGTCGCGCACGGCCAGGTAGCCGCCCTTGTTCCACCACTCGGCGAGGTACGACGTGTCCTTGCGGTCGGCGGCGCGCTGCTCGAGCCGCTTCTGCAGCTCATGGCCGAGGCTGCCAGGCGCGAGAAAGGCGGCCGCGAGGCGCTCCGTGTTGGCGAGCTCCGCGGCCGACGCCAACGGCTTGACGGTCTGGAGGTACAGCGCGACGGTGTCGGCGAGCGACGGCACGGGCAGACGCGGGAGTGCCTGCTGGTGCTTGTAGAGCGGCTGCGAGGCCGGCTCGAGGTCGGCTTCGTCGCGGTAGTCGCCCCAGCACTCGCGGAAGCCCTGCGGTCCGTAGGCGGCCATGTTGGTGGTGATTGGAGCTGCTCGCGGCGGAGGGGGGAAAGTTGGCGATTGAGTTTTTGTTGGCGAGATCCAACGTTGGTGCTTTGGCGATTGCGTTGAACTTGGACGGATGTTGACGTGAAACGGGACGAGCGGAGCGGACGGGCGGAGGAGCGGAGGGAGAAAAACGGACGGCTCCGCCAATGGCGGCGTGTGATTGGTGGACGGCTCAGCGGCGGAGTGACGCCCCCCAGTCACGACGACAAAATGATCTGAAGCGTGTTTGAAACAGGGCGCAGACTGTTTAATTCACAACACATAGTGACACTAGTGCAGTTTACTGACATCAAGGTTGCTGTAAAGCAGTACATTTGGCTTCTATCGGCGTGCCTCGTTGATCTCCTCGTGGAAATGGTCGAGCGCCACGAGCATGAGCGCGTACGGGATGTTCTGCCGTAGAATATTGGAGCCCAGGAATGGCGCAGCACCCACGAGCGTGGCCACGCCGACGTTGATGAGGTCCTCTTCACCGCGCTGCACCTCCATCACGGTCTTCACACCCTGGTACGCCAGGAAGAAACTGCAAACATGACACGGAAACATGAGTTAGAATCGAATTCACAGCCCCAACCTTCATGGCAGCAGTCAATATGTAGATAGAGTACGCACCCTGCAAACGCGCCGCCGCTCACACCCGCGCCTCGTGCGACGCTGTTGATCGCGGCGAGGCCGACGCGGCCGTGGACCTTGTTGTAGACCTTGATCGCGTCGACTGCACTCGAACACCACAGCAGTTAGCATACACGATCTCAATCTTGCATCTTCAAACAAGCAGTCTTTTGGACGTACTCGTGCCGAAAGTGGCGCCCGTGCAGAAGCCCACGAGGCCGCCGAACATGAGTCGGTTGCGGAAGTTGCGCAGGTCCATGGGCTTGAGGCCCAGCACCGTGTCACTCTTGGGATCAGCCTCCGAGGTCGCCGCTTCCGTTGGCTTGGGCTTGGCGACTGGCTTGGGCTTCACAGGCGCGTCATCTTCGAACGCCGACCAGTTCTGCGAGTCGCCCATGTTGATTCGAGTTGCTTCTCGTGGCCGTGATTTTGTGGTCAAGTGCGGCTGTCACTATTGTGGAAGCATGTCACTCGAGGGACGGCTGGCAAACCTATGTAATCCAATGTCGTTCTCTATGAGATCGGATGAAGTGCCTCTTGGCGTGGATGCTTCCGCCTTCGAGTTGACACGCGATGCTCCAGACGGAGTATTGACACGAGCCTCTGGGGGACGCACGACTTACAGCAGCAGGCACTTCAGATGGCCGACGGAGTGAGGCAAACGCATCGAGCGCCTGCTTTCGTAGAAGGCATCGGAATCCAGAGACGACCAGCGCTGCGCTGCCCCCAGGTTGCCCGAACGTTCTGGACCAGCACCGCATGCTGCCTCGGCAAGGGGGAAGCTGCGTCTATCCAGAGACACATACAGTATCGATTACGCCACTCGAGGCGCAATTGCTCCTGCACCCCATGGGTGTGCTTGGACAGACCCCAGCAACGCCGACTGATGTTTGTCCACGCGGGAGGCCACCTCAAGACATCTTCACGTGACGTTGGCAGAGAGCGGCAGCCACAACGCCCCTCGTGACACCGAACCAAACCAAACGCACGCAGTCGCAGTGCTGTAGCAGCAGGCCGACACACCAGTGCGTGTGAGGCATGGCGTGAGTCACAGAGAATCCACCAAGTCATTGATGATTTTCTCGGTCGTGTCAAGTCGCGGCTTTTTCTTCAACCTGTGGATGGGGGAGATGGTCCCATCCGTCCGGTCTAAAAACTCACTTTGTTACGACCACATTTTTTCACAAGTGCTCATCTCCAGTCCAGTCGTGGTTCGTGCCGAAATGGCTGCATTTACAAACTCCCAGGCGTCCACCCCCATCTCCAGAGGCGTGTGAACACGGCGGAAGGCGGGATGCTCGCCGAAACAACCATCGGAAATGCGAAGCCTGTCTTCGTCGAAAACGGAAGGCCAATTGGCCCAACGGACATCAATCAGTCTGCAGTCAATCGATATCACTGGATTTTTAGGCACATGGAGCCCATTTAGACCTAACATTTTAGACCAGACACGCATACAAACACACAGCAGCGCTGCCCAAGCCGGCATCACGATGGCCAAGGCGACGCAGTGTGGGGCGCAGCTGCCTGGTGCGGACCAGCGCTGATCGCCTGACAGGTCGTGTTGCACCTGGACTCGGAGCTGCTGGACTGATCGCCTTCAAATCCGAGCATGGCTAAACATTTGAGGACTAGGGTTAGATCCGCAACCAACTCCATTATGCCCCGTCTGGCGCGGGTTGATACAGAGAAGAGCCATCGTAGCAGCAAATTGTTGAATCAGATCGCCATCTTTGGGTGCCGAAAAGAGCCAACTGTGCAGTTGAAAATCTCCGGCAGATCTGAAGGGAGCCGCCGTCACTCATTTCAAACACAGGTTGAACAACAGCTCTAAAGTGGTGATCACACGACATTTACAGTACAGTAAGGACAGTACTGTATGCTGATGTACCGTAGCCGAGTGAAAGTTTGACAGTGAAACCGCACGGATCGTGCAGATGCGAGACACTTTATGCTGTGCAGTTCGCCTCACTTCCCTCCCTCTACAGTTTTCCACCAGACGAGTTAAGAAGTGGTACTCACCAATCTAAGAAGGGTATCATATTTCAGTAAATAGAATCTACCAGGTTTCCAGTTTCGTGTAAGCAAATGTAACAGGGATGCGTTTACAGCGGTTTAACTCGTCTGGTGGAAAACTGTATGATACGAGTCGTTTGTTTCCCAGGCATGTTCTTGTTGGAAATTCGATGTTGGAGTCCGACTTGGGCAGCGTTGGTTCCAGTAGGACTAGGGCTGAGTCTTCTCCTGACCGAGTGGATTCCGACCAGCTGGCTGCTGATGCAACAAAGAAAGGCCGTCGACCAAACCATGTGCTGCTGCCACTGGAAGTGGAAGAGGGGAGCTGTGGTGCAGTTCAGTGAGTTGGACTGTGGCTTCCACGTTCTTTTAGACCCAGGAGAACATCAGTGGCAACATCAAACGGCGCCTTCCATCAGGCTGCTTGTTGCGTCTGTTGACTGTTGCGGAGCCACACGGCACTCGACACTCGACACTCGACACGCCGTTTTCGTTTTGTTCTGCGTCGGGTCGGCGGCCAGCCTGCGCATCACTTCCACGTTCATTTCCCGACTCGCTCTCCAACGTCCACACTTCTCATCTTCGCACTGGTCGAGTGATTGATTGACTGGGTTTACTGTATCCACAATCACTCCTCTCTCCTCCATCCCCTCTCCGCTCGAGTCGCAGACGTCCTCCCGAGCCGACCCCGAGGCATGCTCGCGCAGATGAACGCGCCTCCTCCCCCGCACTCGCAGCACTACGCTAGCGCCAGCGACTTCAAGCCTCCTGCCGCGGCGAGCCACTTCCATCAGCACCAGCAACATCAGTCGCACCACCAGCATCAATCACAGTTCGAGCCGCAGCACGACGACTTCGACCACCCGCACTTCCCGCAGCAGAGCCACCACCACCACGCCTTCAGCCACCAGCATGCGTGGAACTCGGCCGGCAACGGGCTCAATGGGCTCGGCGGACTGACCCACTTCGGCGCCTACGACCAGGAGCCCGAGGACGACGACGACCCGGAGCACGACGCGGAAGACGACCAGGACGACGACGTGTACGGCCACAGCGAGGACGCGACCACGCCCACGGCCAGCGCGCCCGCCAAGCGCAAGGGCTCCTCGGGCGGCTCGTCGGGCGGCAAGAAAGAGGTGTTCATGTGTCCCGAGGTGCACTGCGGCAAGACGTTCCCGCGGTCGTTCGCGCTGCGGCGCCACATGCGCATCCACACGGGCAACAAGCCGTACGCGTGCGACTTTGAAGGCTGCGCGCAGCGGTTCAACACGTCGGGCAACCTGAGCCGCCACAAGCGCATCCACAGCGGCGAGCGGCCGTACCCGTGCGTGTTCGCGAGCTGCGGCAAGCGCTTCAACACGAGCACCAAGCTCAAGCGCCACATGCGCATCCACTTCCCGGACGGCCAGAGCCTCTTCCACTGCGTGCAGCAGGCCTGCACGTTCGCCTGCGACAACTACAAGGAGTACGTGCACCACCAGCGCCAGCACGGCAACCCGGCGTACGCCGTGCCCATCAAGGGCGGCGGCGTCGGCCCGCAGGACGAGAACGTCGACCACAGCAACCTGCCCACGCCCACGTCCAAGGGCGCCCGCGCCAAGGGTGCCAAGGGCTCCAAGCGCACGGCGCAGCCTCGCGTGAGCAAGGCCAGCAAGGCCGCCGCCGAGGCCGCGACCGCTGCACTGCACGGCGACTTCCTCGCCGGTCTCCACCCTCCAAGCGCTGACTTCGGCGACCGCCGAGGCTACGAGCACTCGCCATCCACGTCGGCGGCGTCCGGGCTGAGCATGCTCATGAAGGAGGCCCACCGCGACACGGACTTCGACGAGTACGACCACCGCCGCGGCCCGCCCAAGCACCAGTACCCGCTGGACCTCGACCGCCCCGCCCGGCTGCCGTTCCCGACGGGCGCGTTCCCGTCCGAGTCCACGGGCATCACGTCCGCGTCGCCCATGAACCTCAACCTCTCGGGCACGTTCGGCTCGTCGTTCAACGGCCGCAGCGGCCCAGCCGCCAACTCTGCCTACTACGACCACGCGAGCAGCTCGGGCTTCAGCGCTGCGGCCGCGAGCTCGTCGTCCACGGCGTCGTCGTCCTTCCCTTCATACCTGCGGGGCGCGCCCAGCGACGGCTACGCACCGCACCACGGCCACCACGCGTCGTCCTCGGCGTCCTACTTGGGCTTCCCGCCGCTGCGGCCCGAGGACGCCGACGACGGCTACGACTCGGCGTCTCCGCGCGGGTCCAGCAGCCAGCACCACCAGAGCAGCCACCACCACAGCCAGCACGGCGCCGGCCACCACCACGCGCCGCAGCACGGCGGCGACGCGGACGACGACGACAAGTACGGCGGCTACGGCAACGTGCCGCACGCCGTCGGGCCCGAGTTCACGGGCGAGGAGCTCAGCGCCGTGCTCGAGCTCATGAAGGACAGCTAGGCAGGGGACTAGGGACGATAGGCTAGGTAGGGTAGTAGTAGTAGTAGTGTGGGATTGTAGTATGAAGCGCGTAGCAGTGCTAGTGTAGTAGTTAGTGGAGTAGGTATGATAGTAATTTAAGGTCCGTAGTGTTTCATCCATGAACATCAGACGCACTCGAGTGATTGATGGAATTTTTAGTTTAGACGCGACAGGTATTCGTCTCCAGTCGACGCTGGGGATTAGACTCGTGGGCTTCTTCGGCCTCATTGGCTTTTTCGACCGTGTACAGCCCCATTGTACGGTACAGTAGTGACATGTGAAGTGTGGATTGCTCACATACTGATGCACACGGTCTCCTCTCCAAACTGGCCCGCAGCTCAGCTCTTCCTGCGTCTCGGTGCATTGGACTCCAATTTGGAGAGCGCGCTTCTGGTCTGAAAGAGCACGACCGATGACGACGACCGTGGTGATGCGCAATCGATTCTGTTCCGTGCGTCAAGAGCTCTCCTAAAACCGGCTTTGGGTTCAGTTGCCATGCAGATCTCAGAGTGCGCGTGGCGTCCACAACAAGTGCAGTCAAGCCACACAGTGGTATACTCAGACTCAGGTATGACCTGAAGGAGATGGGGAGAGTGAGTTGGCTCGTCTGTCGCCTCGTTTGCATCCGGCGACGCAACCAGCTTGGGCTTGCTGACCGGACGCGGTCGTCAAGGCCGAAAGGAGGAGATTCTCCACGCTGGACTCCAGGGCAGGCAAGACGACTCAGCGATTTGCACGGAGGATTGGTACAACGATGGACCGGACCCGTCGCGCGTTACGGTAAGCACCGGTCGTCGCCGAGTGTCTAATGTATCCACCGCAGCCTGGATCTTCCAGACAGACAGGGTCGCGGGCCGCCATGGAGCTGGATTGTTGGGGTTTTAAATCCTGGGCCAGGATGCTTGGTGCGGGAATGGTGTTTGTGGCCCAGTCTAGGCCCTGCCTGGACCACGCTGCCACTGGCAGTGCCACCGGGCGCGGGCAGTGGCCTAACGACCATGGATAGTCGGAGGGACCAGAATCCGCAAACTCTGATAAGTCCCTCGTCCGTCAGCCTGGAGCTTTGGACCCCACAGAGCAGTTCCGACGGAAATTCCGCACAATCCGCCATGGATTTTCTGTGGTTGCTCTGCTTTAGTCTCGGTTAGACCTCTCCTCCACAAAACGAAAACCCTCCGCCTCCGCTCTCTCTCTCTCTCTCTCTCTCTCTCTCTCTCTCTCTCGTTCTTTGTATCAAAAGTCCCATCGCCGTCTGCCACCAAACGCCGCCCTACAGTGGCACCTCGCTTCAACACACACCGCTTTCTCTCTCTGCTGCTGTCCGACTTTGGCACCTCTACTAATGTGCCACACTGTGTGGCAGACTGGCCCAATCGGCCAGCAACTGCTCCGTCTAACTGTCACTCACAGTGGCGCTGACAGTGGCAGCCAGGCCTCCTGTGATCCGAGACTCGCCGTGCGACTGTCCGAGCTGAGTTTTTCTGGACGCAGAGGATGGGAGGAGAGGAGAGGAGAGGAGCGGAGGAGAGGGGAGGAGCGCGGCCTGGCTGCCCCCGGTCCACATGAAGCGTCGCTCGCCTGCGCGGCTGCGTGTCTGCGATTGCGGCCGCCGTCTCCGCCGTCGCAGTGGGTGCTGGAGTACAGTAGGTAATACGTCCCCTCCTCCCGTGTCTGTGGACGACTGCGGCTGCCCGTTTCTCCGTCCCCGTCGCTCTCCGCCGCCAGTGTCATATCCCGATCCACCGGACGTTGCCCACGCACGCCGACTCCGTGTCCACAGCCGAGTCCGCCACTGCAGTTCATTCACTCAGTCGATGACCACGATGAGCCCTGCTCCGCTCCACCGCCAAGCCTCCTCCGCCACGGCGGAGGCCATCTCCTCCCCTCCTCCTCCGCTGCAGCAGCCGCGCGAGATCGCGCCGTTCCTCAAGAGCATGCGCGCCATGCTGGACAACGAGTCCGCGGCCGTGATCTGCTGGACGCAGGACGGCCACGCCTTCGAGATCCGCGACGTCCAGAAGCTCACGCACGACGTGCTGCCCAAGTACTTCAAGCACGCCAAGTACGCCAGCTTCCAGCGACAGCTCAACTATTTCAACTTCCGCAAGTGGACCAAGTCCAAGACCGAGGTCTGCACGTTCTCCAACCCGCACTTCCAGCGCGACGCGCCGCACCTGAGCTGGCGGATCCTCCGCAAGCGTTCGCTCAGCGACCTCGCCACTGCGACTAACGGCGGAGCCGCCTCCTCCTCCTCCGCCGCCAAGCGCCAGCGGACGCCCTCCTCCACTCCGCTCTCCACGCCCACGACCGTGGACGCCACGCCGACGTACGCCGCGTGGCCGCAGGACCTCGAGCCGGCCGCCGTGAGCAGCGTGAGCAGCAGCGGCAGCGACGTGGACATCGAACGCGACATGGAGACGGCGCTGCACTGGATCGACGCGCTGTTCCCGTCGCTCGAGAGCCTCACGCGGCTGGGCAGCGACGCGGCGTCCTCCGCCGGCTCCTCCGTGCCCAGCACCAAGGCCAAGGGCCACGCACGCCGCACCGTGGCGCGACGGACGGCGCCCATGCCCCCACAGAGCTTCGAGTACGTGTCCTGGTGAGGCATATGCATGCTGTACTTCGTATCTATTGCCCGTGGCCTGTCGTGTCGTACATAACGTGACCTAATTATCGAATCCACTCGAACATTCGCCATTCCTCCATTCGATTTCATTCCCTCCTCCTCCTCCTCCCTTCATTTCTCTTCCCACGCCACCAGAGAGGACAGCGTGGGCCTCGCGAGTCACCCCCTCATACAGTACAGTACAGTACAGTACCCTCGTACCCACGTGCAGTCATGCACGATCATGTGGGCCCCATTGGGGTAAGTGACCTCGTGATTTCACGCAGAGTGGGACGTGGGCCGCGACCACTCTCGGTCGTGGCTGACTGGTTGCGTTCGCTCCCCTCGCCTCCTCGCTGGCAGCCACGAGTCCCTGAAGGGAAATCCTGTGGGGGGAGGAAGGAATCCAATGCCCCCAGGGCCTGGGGGCAGGCCCGGGGGGGGGGGGGGGGGGGGGG
>JAADXN010000616.1:0-18962 GCA_023337875.1 Pythium apleroticum | reverse complement strand
CTTCTGTTTGTCGCTGAAAAATACGGCAAACTGATAAATCTGATCTTGTCGAGAATCTGGCTAGAAAATCGTCGAGTGGTGCCGAAAGTGGGTGGAATCGATAGAACTCAAAACAGGCTTTCCCGGTGTCTAACGGGAAGCAGGACTTCTTTTCACTGGCTACTCTGATTAGGGTTTGGTTACATAAAATCAGTAGATTTAAGACTTTTTTAATGTGTGCCCCCTTTAGGGGGCCAGGAGCCGCTGCGAGCGAAGCGAGGTCGGCGACGCGGGGGAAATGTACTACATTGTGTTAGAATATCCGCTTAAGTACGGAAGTAGCACCAGGTAGCACAGGAATCAGTGTTTGGTAGCACTGGTGAAAGAAGCTCCCAGATGTAAAAAATGCAAAAATGACGTTATGAAAAACAATTTTCTCAAAACCATTGGCCCCTACTGTACTACGAGATGTATGCAAAATAGAGGTTATCTTTCCATACCACGAGTCTGGGAATACTGTACCACAGGTCCGGTGGAAATCTCTCCTCATCTCATCTCGTCTTGGACTTGATTTTTTCTCTCTCTCTCTCTCTGTGGTGCGGCGCACTTGCCGATTGACCCCACGCCGCCTACCTTCTTCTCGCACTTCACAACCTAACCGACTGCGTCAAGAGACAGCATGGAGCTCACATTCCGAAGAAGCCTACGAGGGCTGTACAGGTTGTCTGTCGGCCTCGCGTTCCGCGTGCTCGTGACTGGAGTCTTCATGGTGATCCTTGTTACAGTTCACATTCCAAGAATGATGCGAAAACGGCATTCGACTCACGATTCCAGAGCCAAATCGGCATCCATGCAATCGGCGAGAAAGGCAACCGAGGCTAGGAATACACCCTGTTCTGCGAATACATCTCCCCTGTTTTGAGTTGTCCGTGACGCCAATCCCATTGCCATTCGCTTGCCAAATGAACAGCCTCGCCGCCGAGTTCGCCGCGGTCGCAGCGTTTGCGGAGCAAGGGTACGCGCGTCCGGACTGGGACGGACTGAAGGAGTGGACGCATCTCAAGACCAAGTACTCGGAGGAGAACACAGGCCAGTGGACGGGGCCTATTCTGAGTGAGCCATACGCGTCGTATCGAGAGCGCATTCTGCAGGAGATGCGCGAGTACGCGGAGAACGGCGCGACCATCCCTGCCGCGCATTTCTACATCCAGTGCCTGCACGTGCCTTTCAAGAACCCGTTCTCGGAACGCCGTCTCATGCAAGTGGCCTACAACATTGGGCAGCTCAAGGGAGCGCTGAACGACGTGTCGCCCGCGTACGTCCAGACGTTCTTCGCCATGGAACTGGATAAACTAGAGACCTACACCGCCGGGTGAATGCACGTAGACTTGAGTTCGCGCAGTATCTCACTGTTGATGGCCACCTTCACTGGAATCACATGAGCTTGCTGGATTTTCGATCATCGCCTCTTCGCCGCTTCTTCCCACGACTCCTGCGATGATGGTGTGATGCGCATCGCGACTGAGGTGGACAGGAGCGCTGCAGATCACACGGCTCATTGTCATTCGCGAGGCTGGAGACTTCCTGAGCAGATCACCAAAACGCCAACAAACACGAGCCGCCAAGCGTGTGGCGTTGGATACAATTGCGTCGCCACAATGGATATTGGGTGCGATCGTCACGTTCACAACGACGTGCACTGTGCCAAATCCAGTCAGGTGCCACTTTGTAGTGGGTATCGTTGACGCTATCGATAAATGAGACCAACCGTGTCATGGAAATCCCGCAGCATCGCTTGGGTTGACTGTACCGTCAAATGACACGATGGAAGAAGTTGAAGAAAGTGAGGCAACAGTGGGAAAGTGAGCTACCCTCCCATTGATCCGATGATCAAGAGCTGCAGAGTCTGCACTCGCGGTCAACGAGGCGACTCTGAGGTCCGGCACCATTTCCCGATCTTCCATCGCCTCCCAGTTTCAGAACAGTACTGTTGGACAATGCTGAGCGTGTCTGAGCTGCTCATGCGCGTGCAGATCAGCACCGATCAATGGCAGTCTCCGATGCTCGCGACCGCCGCGATTGCCGCAGCCGCGTCCGCACTGGTCTTGTTCAGACTGAGCAGCAGCCAATCCAGCAAGTCCGATGAGTTGCCAGGTCCCGAATCGACGCTGCGTGTACTGGGTAATACGCTGGACACGATGACGAAGCAGAAGTCGCGTCTGTACGACTGGTTCACGGAGGAGAGTCTGCGCCACGGCGGCAAGCCCTGGCAGCTCCGTATTCTCGGACGCCCACGCTCGATCATCATCGCTTCGCCCACTGTCTTCGAAGACGTGCTCAAGACCCAACACGACTTGTTCCCTAAGGGTGAACTCTCGTGCTTTGCAGTGCGTGACTACTTTGGCGGCGGCATCCTGGCGGTGGATGGAGACGAGTGGCACTTCCAACGCAAGTCCGCCAGCCACTTGTTCTCTCTCCAGATGATGAACGACGTCATGGGCGACGTGATCCGGGAGAAGGTCAAGGCGCTGCACGACGTAATGCTCGCTCACTCCAAGACCACCGACGCTACGCCCGTCAGCTTCCGCCGTGCCATCACCCACTTCACGAGCGACGTGTTCGTCAAGATTGGATTCGGTGTGGAGCTCGACTGTCTCAAGCGGCGTCTCGACGGAGACGACGAGAACGAATTCATCGCGGCGTTCTCCTTCTGCGCCCAAGTCTTGCGACTGCGTATCCAGCAGCCTGTGTGGTGGTGGCGCTTCAAGCGATACGTCGGTATTGGGGAAGAAAAGATCTACAAAGATCACATGAAGACCATCGACAAGATCACATACGATATCATCGCCAAATCAGTCGCCAACAAAAGCTCAGGATCCGCGAGCCCAGCCAAGGACCTCATTTCGCTTTTCCTACACAGCAAGGTGGACGAGTCGACGGCTGAGGAGTGGCGAGAGGACTCGGAGCTCAAGCAGATCCGAGACATGGTCATCAACTTCGTCTTCGCAGGCAAGGACACGACGTCCAACGCCATGTCCTGGTTCATCGTCATGATGAACCGCCACCCTCACGTAGCTCAGAAGATCCGTGAAGAGATCCGCGCCAAGTTGCCGTCGCTGATGACAGGCGAACTCGTCGTCCCAACCATGGATGACCTCAAGGACCTCACGTACCTGGAGGCAGCGATCCGAGAGAACTTGCGACTGAACCCACCAGTGGCGATGACTTCGCGGGCCGCGAAGGTCACGACGACGCTGTGTGACGGCACTGTCGTGCACGCTGGGGAACGGATGGCGCTGTCGCCATACGTGTCGGCCCGTCAGCCGACTGTGTGGGGTGACGACGCCGCCGAGTTCAAGCCCGAGCGGTGGATTGACGGCTCCACTGGCCAACTCATCACGGTCTCGCCGTTCAAGTTCGTCCCGTTCCTGGCCGGCCCGCGCGTGTGCATTGGCCGCAAGTTTGCCATGATGGAGATGAAGATTGCGCTGGCAGTGCTCATGGCGCGGTTCGACTTCAAGACCGAGGAGGATCCATGGAAGATCACATACGAGATTGCACTCACGTGTCCGGTGAACGGACCGCTGATGGTCACCACGACCCCACTGGCGTAGTAGACCACAACACAATCTGGATCGCATCTGCATCTCACATTAACAAGCTCGAACATGATCAATAAAGAACTGTGATCTCCGTCACAGCTAGTCCATTGAAACGATCAGTCCCCCGCGCATGATGCCCGTCGCGAGGAAGATCAGCACGTTCTGCAGCAGCACGGCGACGCCCGGCCACGTCGACTCGTCGAATGCGTTGTCCACATACGTGCGGGTGAGCACGAGGATGGAGCCCACGAGCCCGCCAATCGACAGCGCAATGCAGAACAGCACGAAGGTTCTGTAGACAATAGGCGCAGGTCGTCAGCTGCGGAGGAAACAGAGAATGAAAAGGAGAGCGCGTGGCACTCACCTCGCACGACACGCGACATCACTGCCACCACGGTACGTCATCGAGTCGGCCGAGAGCATCTCCCAGTCAAGGGTATTCAGTCTAAGACACCAAACACCGAGCCGTGCAGTCAGCTATGGATACAGGAAGGTGGATACCTCCACGACGTACAGTAGAAACCCGAGCGTGGAGACGATGCCGGGCGCGTATTTCGCGAAATTGAACGGGATTTGCGAGTTGTGGTGGGACGCGAACGCGGCGCCGTCCACGAAGATCCACCAGGCGATGCCGAAGAGCAGTCCGGCCGTGTAGCTGCCGGCCTTGGCGGTGTCGACGCCCATTTCCGTCCGCGGAAGTCGAGCTCGCAGTCGTCAAATCTGGAGTGGCCTTGGCGTTTGGGTTCTTTTCTTTCCCTGCGAAAGAGCTCCCTTTGGAATGGTGGTAGAAAACAATCACTCCTTTCCGTATCTAACGAAAGTTTATCGTATCTAACGATGAATCTAACGTATCTATATTCAAGTGAACCGGGCGGGAAACCCACGAAACCAATTGGAAATGGAGATGAAGATGCGTCCTCTTCGTCGGCAAACCTCCGTGACTGCGCGAGTGCACGGCCTTCAAGACGGTGTCTTCTCCTGATGGAAGCTCGATAATATGTTGACGTGTCTGACGTATCGGTTTCGCACCCAAATATCCGCAAATATCCATCGCAAGCGGCCGCACGAGGAAAGGGAAACATCATCGACGGCTCAGCAACATGGGGCAATCGCTGTCGCTAGCGGGCATGGAGCGCACCCGGGACACCATACTTCTGATCCTACGCAGACACTTCCACTCGGAGGGTTCTTCGCGTGCGAGTCCGCTCTCCGCGCATGCGCTGGCGGTGTTCCGGCGACTGGATCCGGACTCGCGCGGATGGATCGCCAGCTCCTGTCTTGACGCCGCCGTCCAGAGTCTGGGACTCTCCCAGCATTGTTCGCGACTGAAGATCGACGCGTTTGCGCGCTGCTTCGTGATACAAGAAGATCCAGAGTTATCGTCCGGCGCTGCGCTGACGTCAAGCCGCTTAGACTACGAGTTGTTCCTCGACGTGGTGTTTTTCCCCGTGACGATGGCCAGCTACGATGCGAAGAAGCCGGTCAAGCGCGTGTTGCAGCTCACACAGTACGCTGTGGTGTTGAGGGAACAGTTTGGGTGCGTTGTGCACGGAGGCATGTTCGGAGATAGTGAGGTGACCGTGAAAGAAGTTCAATTGCGAGCTTCTTCTCAAGGTCAAGACCAAAAGGAACCCGTGACGCTGATCGTCGAGCGGCTCCGTGGCCTCGTGAACGGCCTTCGACTGGCCGAGCACCCGAATCTTGTGCGGTTCAAGACCACGGTGCAGTCCAAGCAGTCTCTGTACATTGTGGAGGACGCGTTCCCGAGCTGCACCTTGCACACGATACTGGCGTCCTTTGGGCCGATGAAAGAAGCCACGATTCGACGCTACATGGTGCAAGTGCTGGAGGCGCTCGAGTATCTCCATGCAAGGGACGTGGTCCACGGGTACGTGATGTATGATCTTCGTGATGGTGAGCAATAGTGATGGCTTAACAATGGTGTTGGACTGTTGTCCAGGTGCCTGTGCATGCAGTCTGTCAATATCGACTCGTGCGGCCTGCTGAAGCTGAGCGATTTCGGAATCGGTGCCGACTTGCGGTCGATGGCGCTATCGCACGGAACGGATTCAGCGAAGACCGACGACAACGGTCAAGAGTTGGTGAACCAATATCCTGTGAGTGACCTAGCTATTGCTCAAATCGATGCTGAGGCTTTTCTTCTCCTGACGAGCTCATTTGGACAGCCGCCTGAGTCAACGAGTGGTGTAGTCGTATCCAAGGCTGCGGATGTGTGGTGTGTGGGTATTTTGATTCTCCATATGACCCAAGGGCTTCACAACGCGACGGTGGTTGGCCAACCAGGTCGCGGTGGCGAGGGCCGCGACAACAACTCGTTTCACAAGAACCCCACAGCTGCAGCAACGAGTGTCAAGTCAGGCACTGCCAGTTCTCCGACGATCCCGGCAACGATGTCCAAGCACTTGCGTGATGTCGTACGAGCTTGTCTGCAGCCGGGAGCACGAAAACGACCAACGGTGAGCAAACTCCTGGAATTCGAGTTCTTTCAGATTGACCGCACGCAGTCCACAAATGAGCTGTTGCGCGACGTGTGCTCGGATCTGGACGCGTCCATGAAGCGTCTCACGACAACGACTAGCGGGCGGCCGAGTTTCTCCAATGCTTCGTCGACCTCACTGGGCCACACAGCAAAACGCCACACACCCTCAGCGCCAGTCACCCCTGGAGTTCGACCAACGAGCAGCACAAATCGCAGTTTTTCGTCGAGCAAACCACGTTACTAGCTCAACCAAATCGAGATGTCTATCAGCCATGTAACGGTGAACTGCATTACGAGCGACATCATGAGCCGATCAAGTCGTTGATCTTGTTGGTATTCGAGCGAAGCTGTGCGAGGATGTGTTTTGCCTGTCGCGTTAGTTCCGGATTCAGTAGCCCGCTCGTCGACACGGAACCGGAAAGGCGTGCTCCGGATGAGACTCCGTTGGTCTTTTGAGGTGAGAACTTGGCCGGTGAGTTGCTGTGCTGCTTTTTCTTCTTGCTCTTCGTGTGCTTAGGTGACAGACTAGCGTCCGCGTCTCCAGAATTGCCGTTCTCCGTGTGCGGCGCCAGGCTAGGAGCTGACTGCGACGTATGCATCATTCCACCGGTGGCAGCAGAGGAAGAGGAGGTCTCCTGCGTGAGAAGTCCAGTCATGTGCGCATGGATCGTGTTGCGGATGTACTCGCGCATGTTCGAGTTCTTGGCGCCAGTCGGGTAGAAGAGCTTCACCTGCGTCTCCTCGAACGTGTGGTTGGGCAGCGTGACGCTGAAGGCCTCGGATCTTTCGCCTCCTACGCTCCTTCTCGCGCCGCCGGCGTTCTGCCACGAGACTCCAGTGTGCGTGAGATCAGGAATCGCGATCGGCTCGACGAGAAGTCGCTCGGACTGCAGCATCTCCTCGGTTGGATGCGTTGGCGCTCTCTTGAAATCTTCACCAGCTGCCTCCTTCGCCTCGTGATCGTCGCTCTCGGCGGGACGGATTGTCCTTGGACTCGACTCTGCTGGATCTTCGGCCAAGGGTTCGTCGTGCTGATCGCGCTTCGGTGGGTTGTGCGGCTGCTGGCGCTTTGCGTCTAGCTCCTTGCGTGACAGCGGCAACAGTCGTTTCGACTGCACCGTGAAGACGTCTAGATACGGCAAAGCATAGCCCATCGTCGGAGGTGAGAACGGTGGCCGCGACCTTGTCCAGGGGGGAGCTGAGGCTGACGCAGAAGTTGGTTGTTCATCAGGAGCCATTACGTCATGGTGGGAAGAGGGCAAGCTGATCAAGATGGGTTCTACCTCCATGAAGGCGATTTCAGAGAGCTCGAGTGTTCGAGAATGGTTTTGTTTATCGGGGAGGTCGAAGCGGCGCGACGTTTTGATGGTGACGCGAACCGGCACCCAAGCTCGACAGAGGACGGAAAGGGTAATTTCCTGGTGATGAACAATCTTCAGGAAGAGAGGCGGCTCTTCGTGCCGCCAAAAGTGAGCCCACTGACAGTCAGACGACAGGCATCAACATCCCCGTCGCATCGAGTGGACGAGTATGACGATTTCCAGTCGCGATTTGGTGTGGGGGTCGCCACCCAAGAAAGATCTGGTGCCTGAAGTTCCTAGCCGACGGAGCAGTGGACGCACCACAACATCACCTTCAAGTCGCAGCCACTCAAGCGGCAGCCGCCAGCAAGATGTCCACGAAGACCCAGGAAACGTCGACAAGCAATCCAAGAAGATATCAAACGGCTCGTGGAAAGCAATCAAAGTGATCCCAATTCTGGGCCACTCACAGCCAGCAGTCGACTTTGATGACCCACCCAGCACTCGTGAAGATAAAGAAGATGAAAAGAAGCTCCGGCATTTGACACAACGGGAAGATCTGAAAACAGCGCCCACAAGGCAGAAACAGAAGAAAGCTGCACACAAGGCAACGATCGGGCGGGCGGCTTTCCAATCGACCATGCGTTTCACTAAGAAGACAGCGGGGACTTTCACGCGGGCCGCTTCTCGTGGTCGCGGCGACGATCTTTCTGCGGCGGCCGAGGTCCACAGTGTGGATGCCAGATACTCTGCCAATCCAGCGGACGCCAAGTCGTTCCCAGCGTACGCGCGACACGGAGGAGCTTCCGGGATACCGCAGGCGTATCTAAGCTCACTTTCCATCCCTCAGTGGAACCCGTCCACTCCTGCTGTTCTTCCAGAAGATGCGTGGAAGCGTGGCCTGCTCGTACCGTCGTCCAACTTCTGGATCGTGTGGAATCTACTGCATCTCTTCGCGCTCTGCTACATCTGTACCATCGTCCCGTACATCACAGCGTTACCGTCATCCGCGAATGGCAGCGCCGATGGATGGAGTGACAACGTGAACCGCGGGATCGACGTGTTCTACATACTCGATGTGTTCGTGAACTTTCGCGCGTGTTTCGTCGGCTCGGAGACCAGCGAACTCGTGACTGACGCCAAACGAATTGCGATTCACTACATCCAGAGCAGTCCAGTGTGGTTCGTGTTCGACGTCGTGATGGCATTTCCATTCGATCTTCTGCTCAAGGGCGGCTCCACTACGACGTTCACATTTGTGCGTGTTCTGCGTCTCGTGAGACTCGCGAAGTTGCTTCGTATTCTCAAGCTGCGGCCACTCCTGGATTTCTGCGAAGATACTATGGGCGTCAGCCGCAACAAGCTCGTCGTCGTGCAACTTATCGTGACCATCGTCTTCGTCGCACACCTCACAGCCTGCGGCTTCGTTCTCGCGGCGACGGTCGGCCCTTCTCTCGTGGTATCTTCCCAGTCCGGGCTCAGCTCCTCAGTCTCTCGGCCACTTCAGCAATCGTGGATACAAGTGAACGAGCTGGAAGACGCACCGGCGAGCGAAATCTACGTCGCTGCTCTTTACTGGGCGTTCACCATGATGACAACCGTCGGCTTTGGGGATATCGTGCCCGTGACGTTGGCCGAGCGGTTGTACTCGATCGTGGCGATGGTCATTTCAGCCGGGACGTACGCGTACGTGATTGCCAGCATGTCGACGGTCGTCGCGCTTATGAACCTGCAGCAGTCGAAATACTACGAGAAGATCAACGAGTTAAACGCGTACATGGCCAGCCGGCAGCTTCCACTAGCACTGCAGTTACGAACGCGCCAGTTCTTCCGCTACTATCTCACCAAGAAGACCGTGTTCGACGAGCATGCTCTGTTCGACGTGCTGCCGATGAATCTTCGAGAAGAGCTCGTCGACCATCACGTCAAAACCGCCATGAACCATATCACGTTCTTCCATGCCCTCCCCGAACGCGGCTTCATCGGCGAGATCGCGCTCTTCTTACGGCCCGTATTCTTCCCACCGGCCAGCACCATCGTCAAAATCCACGACCATGCAAGCGAGATGTATTTCATCAGCAAAGGATCCTTCCACGTCGTCACTTTCGGTGTACCCCCGCCGCAAGGCACAGCATCTCCCGAGCATTCGCCTACCAGAGCTTCCATCACGGCGTCCATCGCCCAGTATCTGAGCCCAAGACGATCTACCCACGAGGCAGGTGACGAGCGCATCGTGGCGACACTACGTGACGGCGATTACTTCGGCGAGATGGCGCTGCTGTGCGACGCGCCACGATACCGTCGTGTTGCTACCGTGCGATCAGCTACCTATTGCGAGTTACACTCGTTGAGCTATGCGCAGCTCTCACCAGCTCTCGACAAGTATCTCAAAGTGTGCGCGCAACTGCAGAGAGCAGCACACGTTCGAATGGTGGAGTTGGAGAACCTGCACAAGACCAAACTCGAGCATTTGTTGCAGCGCCAGTGAAGTGACACCAAGAAAGGATGGATCAACGCACACAAAAGCGGGGCGTGTTATGAAGATTCAGGCAACACTACTGATGAGAAGAAAAAGCCAAGAACACGAGAGCTGCATCACGTCGCCTTGGACTTCAACATGGAGGTTCCGTGGCCTTGCTTAGCTCTGCGCTGGCACGCTGTTGGGCGCGTACATCGGCGGCTGAGAGAACGGCGGCGCGTGAGCTTCGAACTTGGCGGCGTTGGCGTTCTGCTCCTTGCGTTGCTGGTAGAAGAACATCCCTCCCGCACCAGCGATGAAGCCGAGGATCGTGAGAATGAGCGTCGTCCACATCGTTCGAGTTGTGCTTTCTCGTGGTGTTGCTTGAGCGTGAGACCACTTCTTCCGATGTGACTGGAAGACTTGGTGAAGTCGCCACTCGCGTGGGACTTGTGGCAGTTGGAGCTCGGAGGCCTGGGACGAGTCGTGGACATCAATCCACATTGAGGCGAGTCGCAGCATTGACGAGCATGTCTACAGGGTGCAGTCAGGTTGAAGTGTGCCGACTGTCTGCACCGGTGATATACAGTTGCAGTCGTCGACGCGGCGGTCACCAAGGTGGTCACCACATCAGCGTGGTGAAGTGGAAGGGGTTGTGCAGGAGAGCGCGCAGACCACGTGAGATATATCCACTCGTCTTTCACAGGTTATGTATTTAAGCAACACTCAAGAAGCCGCCTAAACTCAGAAACCTCCTGGACGATATCACACGATATCAGAGGAGAGAGGTCAATCGGAGCGGGAAGAAATCCTGCGATTTGCAGCCATCACCGCCACACAGTCCGTTGACGTGAGCAGCTCGCTTCCGACGGTCTCACTTCTCCATTTCATCGGCACAGTACTGCAGCAGCGCAATGGTGTTTGCCGTCCCGGAGCTCCTTGCGCGTGTGCAGCTCAAGCACGAGGACTGGCTGCCAGCCTCGTTGGCAGCAGCGGCCGTCGTGGTATCCGCTGCGTTGATCTACGTCAACGGCCGCAGTAAGACAGCAAAGACCCAGGAGCTTCCGTGTCCCGACTCGACGCTGCGCGTGTTGGGCAACACGCTGGACACCATGAAGAAGCAGCGGCCGCGTCTGTACGACTGGTTCACGGAGGAGAGCCTGCGCCACGGCGGCAAGCCCTGGCAGCTTCGTATTATCGGCCGCCCGCGCTCGATCATCGCAACGTCCCCACAGATCTTTGAGGACGTGCTGAAGACGCAACTCGACGTATTCCACAAGGGAGAGATGTCGTGTTTCATCCTGCGCGATTTCTTTGGGCGTGGCATTCTGGCAGTTGAAGGGGACGAGTGGCACTTCCAGCGCAAGACCGCGAGCCATCTCTTTTCGCTGCAGATGATGAAGGACGTCATGAGCGACGTGATCCAGGAGAAGGTTAAGCTCCTCCACGATGTTTTACTTGCCAGCGCGAAGGATGGCAACCCCGTGAGCTTCCGTCGAGTGATCACACAGTTCACGAGCGACGTCTTTGCTCGCATCGGCTTCGGCGTGGAGCTCGACTGCCTGAAGCGCAGCCTTGACGGCGACAATAGTGAGAACGAGTTCATCGCGGCGTTTTCGCACTGCGCAAAGGTCATCCAATTGCGTCTGCAGCAGCCATTTTGGCTCTGGCGGCTGAAGCGATACCTCAACGTCGGCGATGAGAAGCGGTACAAGCAGAAAATGAAGGTGATCGATGAGCTGATGTACAACATCATCGGCAAGTCGGTCGCGGCGAAGAGCTCCAACGACGCACGCGCAGCCAGTGACCTGATCTCGCTCTTCTTAGAGAGCAAAGTCGACGATGCGACTGCCAAGGAGTGGCGAGAGGACTCGGAGCTCACGCAGATCCGAGACATGGTCGTCAACTTCATCTTCGCAGGCAAGGACACGACGTCCAACGCCATGTCCTGGTTCATCGTCATGATGAACCGCCACCCTCACGTGGCTAAGAAGATCCGCGACGAGATCCGCGCCAAGATGCCATCGCTGATGACGGGCGAGCTTGTCGTCCCCACCATGGACGATCTCAAGGACCTCACGTACCTGGAGGCTGCGATACGAGAGAATTTGCGACTGAACCCACCAGTGGCCGTGACAGCGCGCACGGCCGTGGCTGCCACGATACTCAGCGACGGCACGGTGGTCAACAACGGCGACCGCGTGGTGCTGGCGACCTACGCGGCGGCCCGTCAGCCCAGTGTGTGGGGCGAGGACGCCGCTGAGTTCAAGCCCGAGCGCTGGATCGACACCTCGACTGGCTCGCTCGTGTCGTTCTCGCCGTTTCAGTTCTCGTCCTTCCTGGCAGGGCCGCGCATTTGCATCGGCCGCAAGTTCGCGATGGTGGAGATGAAGATCGCCATGGCGGTGCTGTTGGCGCGGTTCGACGTTGTGACCGTCCAAGATCCATGGAGCATCACGTACGAGGTCGCTCTCACGTGTCCCGTTGACGGACCGTTGATGGCGAGCGTGAAGCAGCTCGCCCAGTAATCCACGCAGAAAAAGGAGCAGCGGCCTGTGATGTGAACTGTGATCTGAGGTTGATGGCATGACAGTGGGTCACGATTCGGTCCACATCGCGAGCGAACGAATGGACGGGCGGCTCCAAGCAGCCTCTGCTATGTGAGCTGGACGGCGTGTCGGAGCGCACGAGGCTGCCCGAGAGTCAGGCGGAGATCAATGCATTGATGCGTGGGAGACCCTTCAAGGACTGCGCAAGGTATCCGATAAATGGAGGTCGGCCGCCAATACAATTATTGGTTCCGGGCCCTGCAACGGGGTTCCGAAAAGATGGTCGGAACCGTCTGGGCAAAACTGTTAACCGGTTGCCACGGCGGAACAAAAAACACAGAAACAGACCGACGAAAATGAGAAAACTCGAGATGTCGCTTTGCGTTGTTGGCTGCCTCCGTGGCAGGAGGAGAACTGAAGCCCTTCTACTACAGTACTTAGAAGTTCTAGAACATGGCGACTTTTTCATTCTCCGCGACGCTGCACTGTCCATGAAAGCATACGCATCCTCCGATCGTCCTTTGACTCGAGTCACAGTGAGTTGTTCCCGCCGACCAGTTTTGTTTCTCCATCCCGCAAAAACTTGAGAACATTTTGGAGTTTTTTTTTGCCTTGGCTGAAGCCGCTCATCCCCCCAACGGCTCCTCACAAACACGCCGTGCTCAGCGAATCGTTCTGCCGTTGGGGTCGGACTCTTAGTTTTTGTAAGCTTTCGTCGCCATCTGAACTGGCTTGCACTCTCACCGTCCCGTCAATGTCAATGTCTCAAATCGTCATTTGTAACATGTCACAATCATTTTGACTGGGGTTCTGAAGATTGGGCGCTCCATTTGTTCCCGTTCACTTCTTCCCTCCAGTGACTGAAGTGTTTTCTGCGTCAGTCCGGCTGGTGGTGTTTTCATTCCCTCTGCTTTTTCTTTTTGTGTGGGTGGCTTCTTCTCCCGGAACCCATTCCGCCAGAACCGGACTGCTCATTCTCGGACTTGCCTCCTGTTCCGCAAATTGCCTCCGCCGCTTCCATCTCATCTCATCGCGTCCCCCACAGCATGGTCGCCATGAACGTCTCCAACGCCTCCGTCATCGTGCGCCCGTTCCTCGCCGCCGTCGGCGCGCTGGAGCGCGAGAAGCAGAAGCTCCACGCGTCCATCGTGGCCACGCTGGCACAGTGCACGCCCGGCTGGAGCAACGTCAAGACGGACGACATCAACGTCGACCACCTGGGCGGCGCCATGACCAACCTCATCTTCAAGGTGTCCAAGCCCAGCGGCGAGAACAGCGAGGTGCTCGTGCGCATCTACGGCGAAGGCACGGACTCGTTCTTCAAGCGCACGGACGAGATTCGGCTGTTCCAGCTGCTGTCCAAGACCGACATTGGCGTGGGGCTGCTGGGCGAGTTCCACAATGGCCGCGTGGAGATGCTCATCCAGGGAACCACGTTCACGACCAAGGAGATGCGCAAGCCGGAGCTCTCGGCCGCCATCGCGCGCAAGATGCGTCTGTTCCACAGCCTGGACGCCGACATTTGCCACGAGCCGCGATTCCTCACGGAGATCCACCGCCTCCTGGAAGTGGCGCGTTCCAAGTGCGTGGGCGACCGCTTCGCTGGCGTCGTGGACTTTGACGAGTTCGCGCAGGACGTCAAGGAGCTCGAGGCGATCGTGGAGAAGGTGCCGTCGCCCATCGTGCTCAGCCACAACGATCTGCAGTACGGCAACATCATGAACACGGACAACGGCGTCGTGCTGATCGACTTTGAGTACTCGTCGTACAACCCGCGTGGGTACGATCTGGGAAACCACTTCTGCGAGTGGGCCTACGACTACCACAAGACCATTAACCCACACTTGGGTGACTTCACCAAGTACCCGACGGCGGAGGAGCAGCGCCACTACTGCCGCGCGTACCTCAGCGGCGAGGAGAAGGCTCCAGTGAGCGAGGATGAGGTGGAGGCCCTGCGTCTCGAAGCCAACACGTACTCGCTGGCGACGCACTTGTTCTGGTCGCTCTGGGGCTACATCCAGGCCTCGCAGTCGGAGATCGACTTCGACTTCATGGGCTTCGCCAACTACCGTTACAACGCCTTCAAGACCCGCGTGACGCTCCAGAACTAAGCGTGTTGTCTCCACATGACCCGCACCAAGCCCGATTTATTCCTTCCACTCTTGACCAAGTCCGAACGCAACCGACAGCGCAGACCCTCGCCTTTCTCCCTCGATGGTTTTGAGAAGCGAGGCTGCCGCTTGTCTTCGACTTGTTCTTCCGAGCGAGCGCCGAGCCCCAGAGTTTGAGCATAGCTCGGTAACCACACCGTTCCCTTGCCTTTGACAGTGTAGCGTACGCATGTTATGAGGCGTCGGTTGCCGCCGCCGCCTTCCCGTAATGAATACTAGTACTCGCCCACCAATCTCCTCCATCTTCGTTTGTGTGAGTCAGATGGGTTCATTTTGAATGTAACCTCTGTACCCTATGGGTTACGTTCGCTCAGGTTCGCACCACCAATGGGGTTACGCTTTCGTGACTGTTCAACCTTGAAGTGGCCTCAGTATGGAGATGGCCAACGCAGGAATCCCGCGATAGGTGTCCACGTAGCGGCGTCATTTCCTCGCCTTCCAGAGGTCCTGCGTGCATGATCGATAGCTTCGTGGATAGTTGAGTGAGTGGTGAACATGGAGGAGCTGAACCAGTTCCTGAACAGCGTCGAGGCGAGCGCGCGACGCATCCTCAAGCAGCAGAACAAGAAGCAGCAGGAGCTCATCGCCAAGGACCGCGCGGCGCTCGTTCGTGCCGGCAAGCAAGGCAACAGTGCCGCCACAAGCACTTCTGGCAGTGGGAGCCCTACGAAGAGCATCTCCCGTGAAGAGCTCAAGGCCTCGTACAGCCCCGGCGGCGCGCTGATCGTCCAAGCGCCGGCGACTCCTGTCTCGCCGTTGAAGTCACCCAGCCACCGCAGCGAGCACGAAGGAGAGGACGCGACTGGAGCCACGTACTTACCTAGGATCCAACAGCCTGTGACTGGTGAAGTGAGCAGGAATGCGGCGTCCGTGCCGCCGTATTTACCAGCGATTGATGGAAAACGGTCCTCTGCCCAAGCCCAGCAGCCACTGAAAGACCCTGCCGTGGAGGCGGCACGTAAGGCCAACCGCGACAAACGCACGGCGGACAAGATCATGAGCTCTCCGCTGTACAAGTCCATGGCCAAGTCCAAGGCCGACAGCATCCCGCAGGGCTTCGGTACGTCGGCGGCTCCGTCGGCGCAGTCGGTTCAGTCGATCAAGAAGGCCATCCACGAGGTGGACAACGTGAACCTGCTGTTGAAGAAACTCGGGATGCGGGAGAACGCCTCCCCCACGCGGCGTCCAGACCACGCGGTGGAGAAGCGGATGTGTAACGCGTGCTGGGCGTCGCCGAACAAAGTCACGGGGTGCGAGCACCACGCGCGGGTCATGCCGACCAACAACAACAACGTTCTCAGTGGTCTGACGGACGAAGCGCAAATGCTGAGGCAGATGGAGCTCCAAGGACCGACGAGCTGGCTGTCCGACGACCTGTACGTGAAGTTCCGGTCGGAATACGACCGCGAACGGCTCTGGCAGGCGTTTTGCAGGCTGAAAGAGGCCGAGGCTGAGCGGGAACGACTCGGAGACATGGGCGAAGTCGCGGTGATTCCGATTGTGACGCGGCATCCTATTTGCGACAAATACTACACGCAAATCGAGCTCGAGAACCTCAAGACGCAGGCCGAAACGCGGCGTCGGAACCAGACGAAGGCGTTCATCTTCGACGTGAACCACATTTGGCTCACGAACCTCGACCACTTCAACGGGCGACTCGTCAACGCACAGCGAAGACGCCAACGAAAGCTTGCGAGGATGAGAGCACAACATCCTGAGAGTGGAGATGGTGACGGAGGCGGCTTGCTTGAGCTGCACGCGAGAGATGAGGACGACGAAGAAGTTTTTGAGGATGACCAAGGTGGCAGCGACCCAGCGGAGCAGAACGCGCTGCGAGATCGACGAGACGAAGCCGCCATTCGAGACGGATACTGCCAAATCCAATCGATTTCGACCTCCCGGGCGCTCCAGAACGCGGTTTTCCCCGATATTGATCCGTCTATGTCGTCGTTTTCGGTGCATCGTCAGGCTTCAACGCGAGCAGCCACGACTCCGACAGCTGCAGCGTCGGTTCCTGGAACTCCAGCCAGACGTCGTCGACGGCCGCATGATCTGCCCTTCAAAGTTGCGCCCCTCACGCTCATCGTGTGCGGCCAGTGGAATCCAAAAGATCCAGTGGACAGCAGCTCACTGACGCGAGTACCAGGCGTCGCAGTGGTCGGCAAGCAGCGAGTGCTGTGGTGGCAGTACCCACACGACGACCCAGAGATCGAGTACACCAAGGCCGTGGCGATGTTTGCGAGATCGAAGACGCTGTCATCGACCAATGCGATCCTCGTGTCACTGCTACTGGCGCTAGATGCGCCACTCTTGTCTCCGCTTTGGTTTGCGTGGCACATGGGCTCCAAGACTCCGCCACCACAGTTTTACGAAGCTCCCATACCCCTACTGCTACCGCCTCAAGATGTCTCGCCGTGTCGCGCCTCACTTCTATCCATGACGCTCCAGACTCGGATCGACACACTGCTACCAGGGACGATCATGCTGTTGAATACGATGCCTCACGACGAAGACTTCGTGCTGGAACTCGACGAGCCGTACGGCCACCGACGCTTCTGGGCCGAGTTCCACGAGCGTGACGAGTTCCGACAGTGGTGGCTGTGTACACCAGGTCGAGGCGATCCGTTGCCACCCAACTACGACGTCGACCCACAGCAATGCAGTATATTGGTCGCCCAGCCCAACGCAACGGGCGTCGGAGGACGCTTCACGTGGCACTCAGTCGATATCATGCGGCACCACCTCAATCGCCCACGCGTCGAGAAGGACTACGTGTACATTATCGAAAACCACTTAACCTGTGGGTCCAATGGGGCGCTGTGGTTCATTGTATCGATGACGCACGAGGTCATGCGCGACGTCTCGGCGGCGAAGCTGTCGGAGTACCTGGCGATGCTCGAAGAGCGGCGGAGAAAGAAAGAATACGAAGAGAAGCTCATGGAAATCGAGAAGAAGATCGAGCTGGGAAGGCTACAGCTCGAAGCCAAACGCCAAGAGCAGAAGCGAATCGAGCAAGAGCTCAGTGCCAAGGCCGCTCGAGCGTCGGATCGCTTCAATACTGACAAGATAAACGAAGTCGCGCTGCTGGAATGGGACGAGAGATTGCAAAATTCCATCGTGACGGATGAGCAAGTGGGCTGGCAACGACGCGAGATCACGGACGACCAGAGCCACGTTGTGTTTTACTATGCGCTCAATGAAGCACTTCCTGCAAGCCACCGCTTCTCGTGGGACAAGCCAATCGTGTGGCCTGCAGAAGAAGGAGATGGAAATGAAGGCCTCACGAGTCGAAGTGATGCCTCCAGTGCATCTTCCGCGTCCACGGGAAGCGACGACTCGAACGCAGATGACGAGGACCGAGGACTGAGCGAAGAAGAAAAGAAAACGCGAGACGCGATCGCTCAGATGGCAAACGCTCTCCTCGCCGACGAGCAGTTTCTGCGGGTATTGAAGGCCAAACTGGGGCTCGACAGCGATGGCGAAGACGAAATGGCGAAGAAAAAGAATCGGCGACGGTCGACGGACTTCCAAGGTGACGACGACCAAGACGATGATCTCACTGCTGACCAACTCGATCTACGAGACCACATGATCATGCTCACGGAAGAGCAAGACCGATCCAAGGCGTCGCTGATGGTGACGAAGATGGCGAAGCTCCAACTACCGGCGAAGGCCGTCAAGACCACGCCCGCAAAGCCTGGCGAAGGCTGGAAGCGCCTGAAAGTATCGAAACTACCGCGAAACTTTGCGAGAAGCGTATATTCGACACACACCGAAGGGCCTCGATCCGCGTTTATCAACCAGCCCAACCACTCGACACCCGTAGGCATGATCGATCCACGAGAAGCGAGTCCGTACGAGCCGCCCGATTTCATTCCCGAGCTTCGCGCACTGCTGATTCCCAAGGCGAACGCCGACTTGCAAGAGAAGAAGCTGCAGTGGGCCGAGTATCTGGCGACGCACCCACCAGAGAGTGAACTCAAGGGTGGAACGCAGCCAGCAGTGGCGGGCAGTCCTGCGAAGAGCGTCTCAGCCGCCCAGGCCGCGAAGGATGCACTGTTCGAAAGAGACCCAGCCGAGCGTGACATGACGATGGAGCAACTGGTCGCCAAGGCGATTCTATGCGCTCGCAACAACAACCTCCAGGGAGTACGTTTTTGTCTCGCTGGGTTGGCTTTTGTTTCTCTTGATATCTAACTTCGATCTTGTGCGCAGTTGGAAGATGCGCTGGATAGTGGCTGCGACATCAATGCGCGCGACAACCACGGCAACTCGCTCTTCATTCTGGTGTGTCAGCAAGGCAACAAGAAGATCGCCAAGTTCCTCATGCGTCGCCATGCCGACATGAACCTTCAGGTACGCTCGGACATCGTCGTGTGTGTGTGTGGGGGGGGGGGGGGGG